>JAQFZQ010001904.1:0-16596 GCA_034696005.1 Glomeris marginata
GCTAAAAGTCAAAAGAGCGTGGCACGAATTCTAGACTTCGGAAGCCACTCCTTAACCGAAGGTATTATAGCTCATTGCTCCTATACTACGTTTACATGACGTCGACGGTAAGCATGTATTCCAAATTGTGACCCCGCAGGGGGAAAGTGAACCTTGGACGACCAGTATTTGTCCAAGTTCCACTGTGTCCCTGCAGGTTCACAAATGACGTCAAGACGTAATACTTCGACTGTGGCACGACCATGTAAACGTAGTACATGTAAACCTATACTAGTCACGTTGCTTATACAAATTTCCACAACCAAATAGTGCTGGACTAGATACAGAAACTGAGAATTGGAACACAGTCAACAGGGCAACAATGCCGATATAAATTTTGCTTTCTACTTGATATCAGACAACTTCCTAATTCATTTATGCGGCTGTATTTCCTAATTAAACACAATTTTCTTTTAGCGGATTAGTAAATGTTAACAGTATATCCAGCAGTATCCCACAATTGTATATTGGATTCAATGAAATTTATATGGCTATAAATGCTTTATACATTGTTCATACAGCAATGTATACCATAACTTGTAGCATGTATTTTCCTGATGTGCAAATGTTTTGTTAATAAAGCGTGTTATGAATATACCGCTTAGAAACTGAAACCATTCCAATTAACAGCATTCAGCAGGGTTGGGTTTCCTTAGTATTTGCACAGCTTTCAATGCTCATAAACAAGTAACATTTACAATCGATTACATTATTTTTATGTCAGCAGGCATGCTGAGCATATCGTATTGCATTGCTATTTATAGATTCAACGTGAGAATTACTTGCCAAAATTAATGGTGTAAGCAGGCTAAAATACGCTCTGACATATGATTGGACTTTTCACTGAAGTGTTCGTTTATTAATTTACCTCGTTCGGGTTAGACAAAGTGATATACTCAGTAAATTTGAATACAATGGTGTAAGAATCGTACCACAATATGCGCACAAATTTATCGCCTAACCACGATTGGCATAACCATCGATTTTTTATAGTAAGCCCCCACACACGAGCTTCCCAAGCAATTGGGATTTGGCAACGCCTCTGATTGGCTAACAAACCAAATGAATTGCAGTTCAATATAAATTATAGTTTTTCACAGATTTTGCATAACCAAGCATGATTTATTCACCGTTATATTTTGTGTATTTCAAGTTCCAACTATACAGGGTATCCCACCTTACAAATTGCGACCGTACACCCCTTTAAAACATCAAATAGACACCGTCCTAGTTCAATCTTTCCTTGAAAGGACAGTATAGCTGCTTCTATACACAACCTTACTTGGCAACTTACATATATCACTTACCCTAGGATAAAAGAATATAAACTGGGCAACACTACAACATATATGTATACATGTATATACTTCAATCTCATGAATGTTTTTAGACATCAAGCGCGAGCAACCCAAAGTTCGATGGGATATTTGCGACGTGCCTGTACTTCGAAACTCCACTCACCACAACCCTGTTGCAATGTATAGTAGTCGTTGGACACAAATTCTCTGAATTCCAGCGTTCTAACACCAACCTCACTCAACTCGACTAAACTTGTATCAACCCCTTACTCACGTACAAAGCCCTGTTCCAACTAACCTAGCTCCCTCTAGATAGTCTAGCTTAGCACTCAGGAATCTGACCACTGTGACCTACATGTCTAACTGTGCTGACTTGGTGCAGACAGCCTCTACGAAGTTCCTTACATAGCATCTTGTCTGTTAGGTAACGTTCTTTCTCGATTACTTTCCAATCTCTTTGCTCAAATATAGACAATAAAAATATTTCTCGGCATTCCTCGGATCATGCAGTTACGCTTTCCCCGAAAAGATTAGTGGTAAAAACCTTACCATTATCTATTACATCAAAGAAAATATATTTTACGTTATGTTTTTAAATTCCATTTATTACAACAAAAACGCTGCTTATCGTTAACATGTTCTTATGTAGGACTGCTTTACTGCAAATGCGGCTCTGAAAATATATGTATAGCTTCATGCAAAAATAATGAATGCCTATATACAGGGTGTTCCTAAAATACCTGTGCAACTTGATGCGGGTGGTATCGGACACCATGACAAACATTTTTTGTCAAAAAATGTTGGGGTCGCAAATATCCCATTTCACTGATGGTCTCTGTCCTTTCCATTAGGCGTTACATAGGTAACTGGTCCACCAATTAACAACTGTACATGTCCCCTAGCAGTGAAAGGGGGCATTTGCGACCCCACATATTATTTGGCAAACAATGTTTGACATGCATAGTGTCCGCTATCACCCACATCAAGTTGCACAGGTAGATTAGGAACACCCTGTATAACTGAACCAGTTATATAATCAGTTTGTTCTAATTGAATATAATTTAATATTATTATCCAGTACCGTTATCTTGGATGAATTCTTCTATGACAGTTGACAGCACCTATACAACAGTAGCTTTTGCAATTTCCCACTGTGACAACCATAAATTGGAAAACACCGGTCATGACTGCATGTTTGACTCGAGAGCAAGCCTGCTGAATTCTTTAATTTAGTGTCCATATCTGCCGTATGCTTTGCACAGGTATACATAAAGCAGTCCAGGGGATATCGGATTAGGCAACGGAACAAGCCCAAATATAGGAATTGGTTCGTACAGGTACGTATAATAAGCTCATAATGGATGAATAGCATGCAGACTGTCGTGTAATGAAGACAACTAGCGTGCATTTTATATTAGCATTTAAATATTAAAGTTTCAAAATGTCAGAACCATAATATTCAAGGTTCCCAATAGTGCACCAATCTTTTTTCACCTTCCGAACCAGCTAGATGTGCGCATAATATCCCTAATTCATACTAACTGCCTAATCTTGCAATTTAAAATTCTACATTTTCGAACCCCCTGATTGTGGGTTCGAAAGTCCTCAAAGTGCACATGAGCAGATGTCCCCCAACGTGTACGTACATCATGTTCGCATTCTTGTTTTTTGACATTTGCATTAATTTGCGAAATACCAACCACTGGTTAGCTGATTTACCCTGTATAGCTGCATGTTATTCCACACACCATAGCAAAAAAATACGATTCATTTAGTAAATTATTATTTTCATTCACGAAATCACACAATTAAAATTACCATGTATGAGGCAATCCGTAGGATTTTACCAACAGGGTACAGACTCGGATACAAAATATCCATCAGAATAATTCTCGATAATGATGCATAGTCGGTGTACGTATACAAATAAAAAAGTGTGACGAATCCCAGACTTCCGTTAACTTAATCGACAAATTGATTTAGCTGTGATAAAGTGTTGTTCCTTCTGCAGGTCGAATGGCTCTGCACAAAAATAATTATTCCCAATTTTATGCTTCACTTCTTTGCACCCATGCACTGAATCGAGTTCCATTACTCATTGTTTCAATTTTCACGTTATAATTGCACGTTTCGACTGCTATAATTTCTCATCCTCCAAATGGCAGTGTGGCTTTCATTTCATCCAGTTTTTCAGTGGCGATTTTTGGTGTAATACACAGCATCGCTCAGGACAGCAATACCCGACCGGCTGAGTGCTTTCTTTTGTTGCATACAATATATTACTTTCAAGCACTAAAAGACAGTTCATCTAGCTAGCTTCTATAACAATTTTAACTTTACCTATCGGGAAATATCCTATCTACTACCATGTGTAAATATAATCATTTTATGAAGTTGCAATTTTTGTTGCAAGGAAACTATCATTTAATTATAAGTATTATTGGATTGTAGATATACCCAGATATTACAATATTTCCAAGGGATAACAATTAATTGAAGTTCCATGTTGTGATTCCTTAAGGGCATTACACCGAGTCGATTTATAAGCAATCTTGTGTGAGCCCTAGCTGATATAGGCTTTGGGAAAAGAGAATATTTTTTATTGTCATGAAACATAGAGGCTATTACTCCTTCACTAGCTGCGAGTAATTGGTCCTCCAATTGAGACTCATTTTTCACGGTCTTGCCCAAAGAGGAAACTCCGATGATTGGAAGAGTGGCCTGTAATTGTGATTGGAACTGCATGAGAAATAAAAGGGTTGCGTTTGTTAGCTAGACGTGCTTTAATGTTATTACTAAGACACGTTCCAGTTTCGAAATTGCTGAACACCGTGTAATATTTGAGTAAGAATAAAAGTGGTTTCATAATGTTCGTGCACAGTATTTTACTTAAAAAAGAATTGTGGTGCTTCGAAATAATTATTCCACTACTGTTTTCAGAGCACAGCTGTGTTAGGACAGCAACTCTTGTTTCACTAACTAGCAATACCCTACGAATGAAAACTGGGAACTTCCAAATTATTTAATGGGGACCCCGGATGGGTTATTTGGCAAATGCCACACATCGACACCTGTATAATGCCCTATATTGCTTGTTATGATCAAGGGTATACATAAGTTGTACTGCTCCAGTGAAGCTGTGATTACATTAGAGCAGAGCGCCACAGTGGGTTATATAGTGGATGCATTTCAAAACGCACTACAGTAATGGATTTTTCCATTACGGGGATTTGTAATTTATTCTAAACCCACATTATTGCAGTGTATTACTCTATAAATGACCTGCTTATACAACGGAATCGCCGAAAGGTCAACACAGTGGCCACAATTTTATCCACCATTCAATAACTAAGAGCATCTAATGGACTTTACATTACATGTACCTACTGTATACTTATAGCTTTAGCTATTGAAAGTCACTGACACAGTGCTTAGGGTGACATGGGGCAATACACTAGGTACATAGCTCTTGACAGTACTCTTGTTGCCATTAAGACTCAATCACCAAAAAATCCACCCAATTCATTTACTGTCTAAATACGATGCGCACAAACATCATATATGTTAAGATGCAATAAAAAGATTGTATATACAATTGTTTGAAGATGTTTTCCCCATACAATGTAAAACATTGTGGCTTCTTAACAATAGGCCAATTGCTAACCACACTGTTGATCTGTAAAAATGCACGAATGCACACAATTTCTCCAGTATTTGAATTTATAAGTTTTAACTTGCTATTGTGTAAACAAACGCCCCCCCCCCCTCACAACCTTCTATACCTAAATTCGCATATGTTCCTTTATTGAATCGTCCTGAACATGGTTAATTATACGTGTTGTAGCCAAAACATGTAGCCGAAACCGTCATTAAAGCTTATGAGGAAATGTTTGCCTATTGTTGATTTGCAACCTCATATATTCACACCAAACATTTGATTGTGACTTGTTTTGAGTTCCTATATCTAAAACTACTTATATCTTAAAACTAAATATTTTTCCGATGTAAGTTGTCGTCTTGAACGTCATTTGTGTAATGTGATAGATTTGCGAACATGCATATGGTACATGTAGCTATTTATTTTTGCACTTACAGTAAGTGTTATAGCTTCAGCCTTACAATTTTAGAATAAATTATTCAAAATGATAACGATGCAGTTTTCGCTCTAGGTTTGCTCTACATTGCAATTAATCATGGTGCGCCATATATATACATAATTAAGTAATTAAATTAAGCTCTTCAGATTCACATGATAAGTTGACTTGGCTTACTTGCAAATTTAATACATGTATACCAATAGTGAACATACAAAATACAGCTAATAATTATATGCACCACTTATTATGTGGGATGATGGGGCTGAGAGGCCAATGACATAAAGTATCACTTGTCCATCCTATAAGTTCCATAAATTAACAAAACATTTTAGGATATAAATATTTGATATGAAAATGTTGACCAACTAAAGTTTCGATAAGGTTGTGGGTAAGATGACAGCTTATTTTCAAATTCTGCATAAATACGATGGAATAGACCGATTGCATGGCTTAGTCTAACCGAGGATACTTGTAATATATATTGTATCTTTGGTCTAACGTATTATTATATGCATGACGCCCAATCGGTTTAGTTGGCATAAACTAATTTGCCATCTCAAGATATGATGTTAAAATTTAAGATGCCATGTATTGCACTGGTGCACCAATGGTATGCAGATCATACAAATCAAATTAACATTTGATTGAGGGGGGGAGAGTCAAGACAAGAGAAAAATGAATACAAGATGGCTGCGAATAGTCTAAATGAGCATGTGGAAGGATCATTCTTGTATATCTGGTAGATGTAGTGCATATTGATGTAGTAGTATAGCAAATTCAGCGATTACATGCCATGTATAGCCAAAACGTTTGTGAACAGATATTGTAAGCCAAAATTATTACATCAGCACGAAAGTCAGCCTGCTAAATCTGCATGTGCACATGTTCCATGCATTCAATTTCATACAGGAGTATCGCAACTTACAAAAAATATTATGCAACTCTGACTGCACAGAGCAGATCGAGAATTGCTAGAAGCACGTATACACTAGCAAGTTGCACTGCTAGCTGCCATATTTGTCCGTTGAATAACTACAGGAAACAGTCTCTTTATACAAGCGTATACATAGCTTCCTATATATCCCACACGTTTTCCGAAAGTTCCATATTCCTTATACACCAGGAATGTGAAGTAGTATAAAACTAAAATGGCACGGTCAATATCCATTTTAAGTTGAAGCGAATATTGATGTAACAGCTTTTAATTAACTGATGCAATCACTAATATAACGTTTGCGAATAAATCCCCTCAGGCACCATCTTAATTCGCTTTGTGGGGAACATTATTTGATACATGGAAACACGTGGTACAGTCCACTCCACTTATAACAAAGTTGAAAACGCAAGCCATTTAGTTCGTATATATGTAAGCGTACTTATAAATATTTCTTCTTTAGGTTATTGTTGTCCTAGACTCATTGGATGACAAAAAAAAGGGGGGGGAGGGTGTTTTTACTTATTACCTCTTGTCACGTGATTTGTGATTTGACCTTGTGCGAAGTTGGAGCATGTACTTTGGTACATTTCCCCGACATTTGTATCTATTTCCGGTATTTCGACACCATGCACCACCTCGCAAAATACACGGTCCAAATTCCAAGTTTGCTGAAACGCAGTGATTTCGACTTTTTTCTATTACCACACCCATTACTGCATGATGCGTATTTATATTTTCTCTTGACGACTAATTTTATCACTTTCAAACAATTATTTTTATCGACTCTAAATTGAGCAAACTTAAATTTAATTCACTCACGTCAGAAAAATATCCAATTAGTTTTTCTGTTCAATAATGGTTACCTACATTAAATGTACCTCCCTCCCTACATACATCTTCAGCCTCATTCCCATTTTCACAGACATAATTTATTACTGCCCCTCCTTTTCCCAGATTGTCGTCATCTGGCATTGAAAACCTTTGTCGAAAATGCAAAACAATTTCGGAAAACTTACCGCAATACCTCAAATATTTCAATCTAAACAGTGTATCTTTTACAACTTTCGAACCATACATAACACATATATAGACCAACAAAAAGTCAGATGAATTGTATATATAGCAAATGTTATATCAATACTTACCCAATAAATGAAGTACAGGGCACAGAAGCCACAAAGTCCAAATGTGATATTGCCACATCACTGCCCAGAAAATAATTGAAGTCAGCCGACAGAAAGACCTTGGGTTATACTTTTCGAAGTTGGGTGAAAGTTGCGACACAATTCTAGACTTCAGCTATAGTGTCCCTCCTTGTGGTTAGAATTTCACTAACCGAACACATGTCCGAGAGAATAATTATTTGAATGCAGAAGAAATCAGTAGGACGGACCACGTTGTCCACGACGTTGAAAAACCCTCTGCGTCGCCAGTAGACGATTTCACTGAACTGCGAATAGAAACTGAGGAACGGAAACTGCTTGGGCCAGCGCCCCGAATCGATTTCCCCGTTCCTTTCCAGTTTATTGGTCACAGCTCCACCAACCGACAGTCACGTGCAACTACGTACATGCCGCCTGTTGACGGTTTCGCCAATAAGCTCACTTGGGAAACGAGTGCCTTCTTGTAACCAGGAGCCATTTAATCATGCAATCGTGAACGTGAATGAGAGTCATAACATGAAAACAGCGTTTTATCTCTAAATCAGGTTCAGAGTAAACCATTTGCCCTCAAAGCAAAATTCAATATATACAGCATACATATATGTGTGTGTATACATGCAGTAATTCCTTGAGATAACAAGTTTTCCCGCTTTTCTTCATATGCATGTGCTTTGATTTTGTTTTCGTTGTTGCTATTAATAGAAAACAAACCAGCAAATGAAAGCAATTTTAATGTATACATGAAATGAATTCGCTCTATATTACGCTCAATACCATATCATTTGATAGCATATATGCAAATACAGTATTGATTCGGTGATGACCAATCATGTATTTCCACAAGCTGCTATATTTAATCATTATATGCATAATATATTAGTTTGTCCTTTCATCTGAAACATACATAATTGCAAGCTAGGACATGTTACGAATGAACAAAAAGGTCAATTTGCTCTGTAAATACAGAGATCTTGCATAATAAATGGATTTTATACACTATATAGAACCCTTTGAACTCACATTTATTACTTATGTTATATACGCAGACTCATCACAAGTTTCCTGGCGTGTTTCGTGGGTTTTTCCGTGTGGTGGAGCTGTGGTCAGAGCATGCCTTTTAGCATTGCATTTAGTGCTGCTACAGCGCCACTATGGTGCTGCTAGATATAGGAAAATAACTGTAGCGCCACTACACGACACTTCTGAGAACTAGCTGTTGGATGGTAACACTTTCAGAAAAATCTATACCATATACTGCTTAACACGTGTGTTCATATAGTTGTGTGCTTTGAAAACAATTTTCGTATCTCGGCATGCAACCAGCTGTAATTTTCATCATTATTATATTTTTCATTAAAGTATACCACTGAGTATAACAATAATGCAATACTATAGTTATTTGAGCACGTATATAATATTACATGTGCAGAATTATGATGTTGGGTACAGCAGAAGTAACAGCAGTCAGTCTGGAGTAAATATTGACCTGTAGAGACCTCATCTTCGCATCTGCATGTAAGATTGGTGACAATATTACAGTCATTTTTTAGAATACGGTAGTGCTATCCTCATAAAGCAATAAACATAACAGTAATTACTTAGAAGATTATAATATTTGAATGGTTTATTCCAAGCATATGTATTTATATCCAATAAGTTTTCTTCGAAACACACACCATCACACGCAATCGATTAATGGTAGACACGTGTCGTCGCAATAAAGCACGCGTGCAGACATCACATTCCGTCAAGTTTAATTATCGCAGTTTCGGGATTCCTAAAGTCAAATGTCAAATCGACATGTGTAACATGGCAGACAATGCACGCATGTATGTGCAAGTTTTGTTAATGATCGCGTCCTCGGAAATGAAGGCTGCATTATTAATTTAAAACAAGGGAAATGCGCTCCGTGGGTTCCATGTTCAAAGATAATATTCCAGGGAAATCAAAAAGATTCGCGCCAATGTTCATAGCATCTCGCAAATCTGTTGACATATTAGGCAGTCGCAGCTGTCGCTAAATCTCAAAATTGAATCCCAACTGGATTACTTCGACCGCAAGCAGTTAATGAACACGAAAATGTGACGCGTGTAAATTCTCTGCTCGTTATTACCAACATCGCTGATTTCTATTTGGTAATTATCCTGATGCATGCTAAATTTGCATTTTCTGTTGTCAACCCGTTCTAAACTAATATGAGATGCGCGATACGTCAAATAAATATATTTATCTCAGTTAAGGTGGAACATCAAACCGGTTTTAAGGACTATACGTGCCAACATGGGGCGCCCTGGTGGTGACTGTGCATGCATTACTGGATGCATCACAGTTGTCAACTTTGAAAATCTGCAATAAATGTATGACTGAGGTTAGAGTTAAGATATAAATTGCACAAGGCAGACATGATTCCGTGCTATAATTTGGTTGCAGGTTCGTTTTTGGGCGAGCTTTATATTTTTTGCGAAATATTCTGAAATATGTGCAGGATATTCTGATTTGATTACATTTGGGAAATCATGAAAAATCAGGCGTTGCAGGCACAGAGCTGAGATTTTTCATGCTTGTTTAGTGGTGGGCTATGCATCTATCTTGATCATTTATTGGATTTCTTGTATAATTTTTCATTCAAATCCTCTACTTTAACTGCGTATGACCATGACGGGTTGTTTCAAGTTGCGTCATAAAACAATTAAAGCATAATGCATTCAGATAATTATTATACGTATGTAGATAAAACAAGCCGCGAAAAAACTAAGTTTTTGGGTTCTAAGTTTATTTATAAATCGACTTGAGCGTAAATTATGAGTTGGAGTTTTGAATAGGGACGCGCGAAGTCCGTTCCCAGAAGCGCCACTGTCACGTCATCAGTATAATTTTGCATGGGCCGTGCAATGAAAAACCCCTGCTTAGATTTTATGCGAGTGGATTACTCGTGCATCTCACCTATAAACGGGGTAATGCAACTTTGTTGGATTGAAATGTACCGCGAGATTGCTCTGTGTACCAAATTCCAGCTCTCTGGGATGCACTCTATCCAGAGTTTAGAAGCTGTGAAAAAACTGTTAACCTTGTGCTTCTCCCTCCCCGCTGGCTGAAAATAGACTCGACGCTGCGCTTGTTACGGCAAGTCTCATTTCACCCAAAGGGGAGGGGAAGCACTTTTTTTTAAAGGGCGTTGCACCTCTTCAAAACTCTGTATTGAGTATATATAAAATTAGTAAAAAATTACAACACCTACAGTGGGGTGCAAATGAGAAGGTACTTGGAGCTCCGCCCACATGAGGGTGAAAAAATAGACACGGTCCAAATAAAGGGGTGTTCTGGGTGATAAGAGAGCTGGCAAGGAAACATTATGCTGATGACGTCACCCACTTGCATCGCTTCCCAACACCCTCACAACAGGTGCACCCTACCAACCAGAACACCCCTTTTTTTGGACCTAGTCCGGATTTACACCCTCACGTTAATTTGTGACCTTAGAAATCCTGTGTCAGTACACATTTAACATTATTTGTATATATGCTGGTATAATTAACGACTGCAAGCTTTATATTGCCATTAGTTATAGTTTGCAGCGACAAATAAATAAATCAATGCAGCAGCATTAAATATTGTATACCTATTGGAAATATTGAAAAAAAAACGTGAATTATTGTGGCACCAATATCGAAAATGGAAAATCATTATCTTTTGTACAGGTATTTTCTTAATGTACATATCACGTTTTTTATTTTTCCAGCACATTTTGTAGTTCAGCGTGCATGTGTGTCATGTCAGCCATTTTCATTCAACTTTGTTGCTGAACTAATAATGGGTGGGCCTGTGGCTTAATTGTTGCTTGCGTTTGTATATCAGTAACTCATTATGGGTTGGTTGTAAATTCCTAAATACAACAATAAATGAAACTTCCATTGTCTCACTATTTATTGCCCTGAAAAGACCTTTGGATAGGCAGTAAAAGGTAATCGATGAAATTGCAATATTTAGGATAGAAATTTGTGTTGGAAATGCTGTGATATTTACCGGTAATCAACTTTGCGTTAGCGTTGCATACAAGCAAAACTGTCATTCCAGTTATATACTTGTGGAGTGTAGTCAACACATTTCCAAATAAATCATACTGGTCCATGGTTATTTCAATTATCAAGAGACTTTTGTACCCTGTATAACATTGGAATGCTGGTGGTATGCTGGCCACTTTCATATTACACACATTTGGTATTGGCTCCTAAAATATTCCACTCGAGGATGCCGTCAAAGCCTTGGCATCTGCTCTGCATGCACGTAATTAAGTGACATTTACTAATTTCAACATGTGCTCCTATCAAATCAAATCTTCATGATTTATGCTAATTTAGCCTGCTGTTGTCTGAAGTTATATTCCGAAATATGCTTATTGATATGTGGCAGAAATGAAAATTAATCTAGCTAGCATTCAGTTGACTTGTACACCTAGTTACCCAAACTTTCAATTGCATAGGGCTTATTCACATGACGTCACAACCGCTACGGTGGTCATTTTGTGGTGTGAAAAGAATTTTCCATATGCGGTACGTATTTTTGTGACGATCCATCTTCAAAATCGCGTTTATTGTTACAGAGGGGCCACCGAAAGAAGACAGATGCCTGGGGCACTTGCCATAGCTCTAGCATGGCAAGTGCCCCAGGCCCCTCTGCCCTCTGCCCCTCTGTAGGCAAACTAAACAAGGGGTCGCTTCATGGGTTGTTTTCACTGCACTGCCCATGTAAAATTATATTGCTGTCGCGGCATGTGACGGCGCTTGTGGCAACGGACTTTCAAAACTCCAATTCATATCATGTAGATTTATAAATAAACTTAGTACCCAAAAACACTTAGTTTGTTTTTCACGGCTTGCTAAACATATCATGCGTAAAAAGCTATTGAGGAAAGATGCATACTTTTATCCATCCTGCAGAAAAAGACTATACATTGTATTGTAAAAATGTATGGCATTTTCTTTAGCAAAGGTTGCAATAACATTCATTTCACTACAAGTATAGATTAGGTACCTATACATAACACGTATCTCAATTAACGAACACTAGCTGTACCAAGAGTAGTACTGTATCCATATCTCAGTTACATTGAGCTCTAGGCGAAGATCAATACTTAACATCGATCCTTCTGACGTTAGTTTCCTCTCTGGCTCAATGTTTGAGGAGTTCGCACCGTGCTCATAGTTTCCACAAAGTTAATATCGCTGTAACTTGCACCGGTTTCTGTTTACCTTAAGGTTCGATAAACTGGACAAAATATATGTGCCTGAAGTAAAACTTATATTTCTACATGCATATTTTGAATGCGCGCATATTTTCTATTAAACTCAAGTTAGTAATAGTACTCACACAATTGTTTATTTGCTCTGCAAAATCTTTTGTTATACACCACTTAAAAATGCATTATACGAGAAATAAGATTGTCACACACTTCCGAACATATGAACCCATATTTTGATCATCTTTTATTACTAATATTTGAGATATTCCGAACGGCAATATGTAATAAACAATATTTTAAAGAAATCAAAGTCACAATAAATCAAAAACAAATTTGTATTTAGAAAGTGGATTCGAGCTAATCATGCGATCATCTGCTGCAGCGGATTTATACAGACAGCTGTAGAAACTACCTTTTTTGACTTGAAAATAAAGTAATATCATTTCAAGTACATTACACACATTTCCAAGGAAAGTGCTAATCAGGATATGGTAATGGAAACCCGACTTAGAGAGATCCGATTTATCTGATAGAGCAATGAAACGCTTTGACGTTGACCGAATAGGATCGAATGTTGATCTCATTCAAGATTTTGCGCTCTAGTTCTTGGTAAAGTATATATCCAGCCTAGTCAAAAACTGAGCGAGTTCGTGACATATCAACAGCAAATCACACAGCGATATTGCATTGGATGTCGAGAGGTTGGTTTGACAGCAAAAGAGGAACAAGGTTCTCAACAAGGAACCTACACTCAATCAACGCAACGTATATATGTCTTGCTCTTATCTCAACATACAGATAGTATATACTGTAGATGCTGTTTCGCGCGAGAAATATCCTGTATTTCTGTATATGAAAAAAACTTTGCAGGCGCGCAAAATAGAATGTATAAATATACATATGATGCATAAAGATACTTAGTAGCCCTATTTGCTATCGGTTGAATAACATGTGTGATATCATACACTGGGTCTGTCTTGTCGGACAACAACAAACTGGAAACATGGGATTAATCGCACCCAAAGCCAATAACAGCATGGAAGTTGCAGCAAATGCTGAACTTCGTATTTATATACCCAAATGGTGGTGGCATCGATCAATACTATACAGGACACCATAAATATAAATACTACAGTATTATCATAGTTTATAACCGGACACGCATGCCTCTGAGCAAGTCAATCGACACTGTCATAGCAACGCGTTTACAGCAACATTTATCGTTAATTTAATAACGCATCCATGATTACCAACAACTGTTCACAACATCCAAGTTAAATTCCAGTTGAAGCGAATATTTAACCAAACTATAAAAATTCGAGCTTTATCCATTAAATTTCAGTGGCCGTTTATTAGCAATTACGAACATTTTGTTATACACATACGTTAATATGAAAGGTTACACTATGATATGCGAATTACTACACAGTTAAGGAAACATATATGCCGCATAGTGGTATAAGGGATAAGGGATAATGGCACAATTCATGTAGAAAACAAATATTTGGTTTATAGTTATTATATTTTAGGAATATGAAACATTTCTTTGCAATAACCGATGAGCACTCTGAAAACATATAGTAATTACCCTTGATATTGACCCAATCAACATAAACGAAGTATCCGCGGAGATCATCGATCAGCCATAATACGGATGACCACAAGTGACTTCGACAATACCGGGGTTTGGCATCCGTTAGCTATATACATGGAGTTTTTGGTGGTTTCCCGCTGAAACCACAGGTTGGAAAAACATCTTCGCAACCTTATAGCCCTATACTATACTGTCCTTTCAAAGAAAGATTGAGCTAGGACGGTGCCAATTTGAGGTTTTGAAGGGGTGCACGGTTGCAGCTTGAGGCAGACATCATTGCACATCATATAGCCTTACAATGTCAGTCACTGCTGCTCGTTTGAGTCTAAGTTTGTTCATCAACGCTTTTGTGAGTTCTCCCTTTTTCAACAACCTATCATGGCTCTTTTCACAGAATCAGAAATGTATACTAAAGACTATAATGTTTTCCAGCTTATCTGTAGACCTCAGGGGCGGAGCTTGCCGTGCGTGATTGCACCATGGCAAGAAAATAGTTCCTCTTATATCGATATATCGTGTGGGCACCGAAATTGTTAGCAGTCGGGCGCATGGTTACTACTCATTGGCTCCAGCAAAGTGCATGCTGCGCCCCTGAGGTCCAAAAATAAGTCGGCCAAAGATTTGGAGAGAGACTTTTTTGCCGAAGGAATCAGAAACTCATCCGTCGGCTCACCAAGTGCATGTAGAAGGAAGGCAATTATGTTGAAAAATAGTGTTTAATATATGTATACGAATGTGTACAGTTTTTAAAAATATATTGGTTTTTCGATTTTTAATAAATTGTGTATACTCTTACTTTGTGGGCGTGCCTAGTAAAATGTGAAAATATATTTTTCTCAGTGTTTACCGTATTTTGTGTGGAAAGTTTTATTTTGAAAAACCTCAGTCACCAATTTCACTTATCTGAAGATTGATTCAGAAGATCGAATGCTCAGATTGATGTACACGTGTCCGTTCACAAAATAAATTGGCGCAGCAAAAGCAAATAAGTCTGAACCTATTGGTTGTGGGACAATTTGTATCCTCTTCAAGACATGGAAGACTTTGCACGTCATGATATATGAAAGGCGAGGTAAGATTTGTCGATTCAGCAGTTTTATAGCTCTTGCTAAAGATTCCACAAACAAATTGAACAGAATAGCAAGATTGATTTTCTTCGGCTCACAATAGTTTTCGTATACGAGAACGGACATAAAAGAAATTACCTGACGTTTCCATTGCAAGTTAGAATATTTACTTGCGGTCATTTGTTCAAAGGGTACGTTATATATAGGTAGTCAATTCCAATGTAAAGAAACAACCATGTTGGGTTTTCTTCTTTTTAGTAACATGGATAATATGATCTGCCAATATACAGAATCAGTGGAAAGAGTTGTCGTTGCGGAAAGATTCGCACCACTGGGCCTATTGTTTCCCAAAGCTTGCCTATTGCAAACCCGGAAGCAATTCCCTTGCGAGAGGGACATCCGAGAAACTTTTCCCACATCAGCAATGAATTGATTTCCGCTCTTTGACAGGCAGTGTAGGTCCAAATGCAATTTACGCCCAGTCTATAATTTGGAGAGAAGTTAGCCGTCTGAAAATGTGGATCGATTTGCGAGGTAGCTTTGAAAATTCAATACGTTCGTACATATACAGCATGGCTGCAGGCTAGACGTGTTGACTCAAGTTCGTGTTCCAGATCAAAATCATTGCAACGAATAATAGAAATCGTAAAATTTGGATATTTCGTAGTCTTATTTGATCCTTGCCTTATTTGGATTAGGGAACGATCGGGACGTAATACTTGTATAGATGATGCTTCGTCAGAGGAAGACCTGTCCAAAGGATTTATACCAATAAGCAGCATGATCCACACCGCACCAGAATACACACTGTATACCGTCAATATTTCAGAGTAAAGCAATAATATTTTTTGTTGACCTAGTTCTACATCAAGGCTATAAATTCGTATCTACTGGCCCACAGGATATGCAGTTCGTATATATTCTTAAATTCATATTCTTTCCAACTTTATTTTTATCCTCAGTTCGCAATTACAATTTAATTGTGAAACTTGGCAGAGGGTCAGAAGGGACATTCAGGAGTATGTGTAGTTTTTTACGACCTTGCAACACGTACGGTTGCATCAGTGGAAGACGGATAGCGTTGATGTCCAACACATGTTCGGCGGATTCTGTCCAAAAAGTATTAAACATTCGAATGTCTAAAAAAATATTAAACATTTGA
>JAQFZQ010001905.1:0-16572 GCA_034696005.1 Glomeris marginata
AAGGTTCCCTTTTCCCCCTCCGGTTCCCATCCCTAAAGATGAACATCCAAATTGCCACAGTGTAAATCCACCTTAAGAAACACTTTCATCCAATTAATAAGTGGTTCACTCAATAATTATCAATGAATGCAAATTTGATAGTTCAAAATAAAAAGCTCAAAAATAAAACCAAAAGCTATATTAAGCAACCATTTAGGCCTACTTAATTTCAAAATTAGTATACCTAATTATAAACATAACTGAAATTACTCTAGCTATAAAATTATCTAACCTAATTTTTAACTTAGTAACCTATTAGTGTTTATTTAATTAAACATCCATAACATCACATAGGCCTAAACTTGTATAAATTAATATTTTTTATACAACTATCAGAATTGTGACTCGAACAATTTTGTGAAACAAATTCAGCTTATTTTAACCTAGATTTTAGCATACTATATATTTGTTCTCAATTAACCATGAAAATCTACAGAAAATAATGATACACAGTAAAACCGGCCCTGCCTAACTTGAACGGATTTCCTTTCACCACACGTGTTCGGTTAGACCTTTTAGACACACAGGTTGTACTGTACTATATATATATGTAACGAAGATATAACTTTGTTAGTTTTAGAAATTAATGTAAACTCATTCATTAGGATTATTCCAACCAATGAGCTGCATCGGTGTGCAGTTCATTGTTCCAACGCAAAGCGCCATCTTGGACCGAAATGTACTGCAGGGAAACCAATCTTGGAAGCCCAGTAATGACAATAATATTTCTTTTCAAAGTTAGTTGGAGAAGGTTTCTTTAGGTTTGGTCTAATAACACTGATAACGCCTAAAAATCTGAAAAAGATGGTCCAGAAAGTGCAGAGCGAAAGATCTGTTCATGTGCTTGTTTAAAAAAAAAAAAAAAACAATATTGCGCGATGGACGTGAGATCGACGAGATGCGCAGTGAACGACGTTAGCAAGAGCGCCGTTGCTTGGCTGAGTCACGCGACTCCAAACACCTGCGATGACGTCACCGACCGAAGCCATGTTATTGTATTGCCAAGGGTATTGCAAAACTACTGAGCAGTGAAGCGGATGATGGTTCGTTTCTACGGTTGATTGTATGCGGAAATCTTGGCTGAATCCGCATGCCAGATGACCTCTTACTAACATGGGCTCCTGTTTGGGCCATTACTGTCCAATCGGGAATTTTACGAGGCAAGTTAATTGCGATTACAACACGCAATGTCCTCTATATATTTGTAACTAAAATTGTAATTAATTAGTACATACTGTCGATTAGATATAAACGCTGAGCGGGAAACAATGCAATTTAAACGTCGTTTCCAATATATAGATTCGGATTTTGGTTATTTTCAGGAAACTTTTTCGTGCTAATTATTATGACAGAGGCAGTTTGGTGGAGGTAAGTGTTTGTCTATAAATTGATATTTGCGAGTCGATGACCTCAAAAATAATAGGTCACCTTTATCTACATTAATTATTACGCTTTGTTTCAGTTTGAGAGCCTGATGGAAGAGGTAATCAATTATTTTGTTTCAATTAAAATCCCCAATTACTGTCATTTATTATTTTTTAAACCAATTTTAACACTGTAATTTATTCTCACAAAATGCAATATCTAACTGTCTAAAATCAAACTAAAATGCAATATTTTTTATATATAAATGCACATATTAATAGACGGAATTGTACCAAGATCGTCTTTAAATTACAAAAAGTGCGGCTATTTGCAATATTATACAACTGCAAAATTGGAATTGTAACTTAAAATTGAATCTGCAACAATAAGTTCATTATATTTTCAATGAAGGATTTATTAATCTATTTTTATAAATGTTTATTCAAATACTGCTCTTCAAACGTTGACTTAATACTTTATATGTAATTGCTTTTGTAAATAAAACTGTTAAAATTGGATCTGCATTCATTAAATATATTATAACTAAATTAAAGAGAATAAATATATAAACATTTAAGATTGCACATTTAATACAAATAAATTTCACATTTTAAATTGTTTTAAATAAAATATTTTCCTGTACAAATTGAATCCTGTACAAATTGAAATTAAAAAATACTTTAGTTTAACCATATAGATTAGTGTAATAATAAACAATTGTTTTTGTTTTCTACAGAATGCCCATCATGATGAACCATTAAGGTAACTTTTTTCAAAATGTGCACAAAATTGTATTTGTTTTCCTAATGATTTTGTCAAAAGAAAAAACACAACTTGTCTATGTTTGTCTTTTTGTGTTCATTGACATGTTATCAGATATATTCGTTATCAGTAAAAAGTCAGTGGCCAAATGCAACATTTGCTTAAATTTCTCTTTGCAGTGTATCGTCCATTTTGTCGTTACGGCGCAAGGTTGGTTCAAACAAAGTACTGTCATATCTTACTCAAAACGTTGTCTTTCTCGTTCCCACTTCTGTCCATTTACCATATTGTTCCGTTTGGTTGCTTTTATTTGCTGTATTTGAATTTTTGTCAAATAAAACTCTTATTTTTACGCGCATACGTGTCGTACGCAGTCCGCGTATTTTATTTTGCTGCTCGGTATGATTTATTTTATATTAAAACCATGCTCTTCATTTCTTTCCTTGCTTTTTATATATTTATTTATCTATTATCGCACCAATTCAGTGCTGTAGTTACTGAACACGAACGCATGTTGATTCTCGCAAAATGCTACGACGAGCTCTTGCACGAAGCTCGGGTTCGCGATGCCCAGATGCAAGCCGAGGTAAAGACCAATTTGGTAACAATCATTTAACATTAGCACCTTGGCTGCCATACTAATTTCACATCTAATCCCACATCACAAAGGCTTGGAAAGCCTGGAGGAATATTGTTGAATCGCGTTACAAGATGGCCGCCAAAGTGCTAACATCACTTTTATTCCAGGGTGTCTATACTGATACTGCAAATCCTGGATTTTATGTGTTCCTCTTTTAATTTGCTTGGAACAAAATACAGTGAAACTTGTGTATGTTGACCACCAACGGTTCCAAAAAAATCCGGTCAACTTTAACAGGTGTTCAACATATTTAAAAATGCATGGAAAATGATTGTATGGCACTGTGCTACTAGTTTACAATACTTAAACACAGAAAATGACAGCCAGAATTAAAATTATACAGTATAGCACAGTGCTGGGTTAAATAAACTCCAATCCGGGGAAATTTCGGCAGCCAACATGAAGTACAATGGCTGATGACGTCACAACATAACCCCATGACCAGAAATAGCAAAGAAATTTTTGTCTATCTTTCACTTTATGTATTTTGTGTCCTGAAAAAGTTATACTAAATATTATTTGAGAATCCTGGAAGGAAATACACTGGAATTGTGAAATGAAAGTTCAGTAGACACCCTGTTGTTGTTACGCCGCATGTCGGGTTGAAATCAACGTGTGAATTCCTAATTTAATTTTTCTATATTGATTAATTCTGAGCGTTGGAATTTGTTTGCAGACGAGTCGTAAAGAAGAACAGTTGGAATTGGAAGAAGAAGCCATTCTTGAAACGAGACGGGAAGCGAGCCGTTACGCGAGATTGGCCAATTCTCAAAAGGAAATTATCAATCCTGCAAGATTGGTGTTTAGGGAAAGTAACGGTTCATGGCAAATGGACATAAATGTTTCGGAGAATGGGTACTGTTCATTTTGGTATAGCTTTGAAATGTCACCGTATAAATGCGAACGATCCGTTAACATTTCAGCAACGACGCGGATGAAGTATTCCTCGATACCGCTAAACTTAGGTCACTCACATCCAGAACATATCTTCCATCTTGGAGTAAGAATATAATATAATATACTATAATGTTCTAAAGCTTGTTGTAAAGCAAGGGCAAACTTATCCTGAAATGTGTATTTGTGGCATAATCACTTTACAATGCAATTTCAAATTTTATAATGATGCTTTTTTTGGGAAATTTCCACTGAATTTGGAATTTAGTAACACAGAATGACTCTTTTAAAGTCCAGCATCATAGGGAATAACTCGCATTTGGAACTGTTCTAACAAGTGTTTTACAATGCAGCATATAAGACAACAACAGGTTCTTGGCCCAACTAAGTTGCCCCTATCATACAAGACACTTATTGAGAAACTCTTCAAGTGTTTTACAATTTCAAATGATGCTGGACTTACAGGACAATGTGTAGGAAATTATAAAGGGCATATGTACTTACAATTTGGGGAACATTTTGCAGATCCGAGCTTTACGATGGACACGTGCAGTACGGTTAGCGGAGATAAAAATCACACCAATGGCACAAGTCCTCCTTCTTCTATAGACCTGGAATGGGAAAACGAAGAAGGTAAATTAAATTAATAAATGAAAACTAAATCGGTTTTAGTTCTAAAAACAACAATCACGCTAAAATGAGTTGATATAGCAATAAACCATTATTCACATGGTTCATACCATTCATACAATTTGAATGTGTTTTAAATTACAATTGTTTAGAAAAATGGTTGCAATAAAACTACTAGTTTAACCTGCATAGAATATGCTCTGGAAAACCTGGAAGAATCAGGGAAATTGGTAATCACAGATTGGTATGAACCATGAACTAAGTTAGGGGATTAAAAGAGAAATGAAATGGACTCTGTAAGGACAAGGCGTGATTTTTGAAAAGTACTTTGACAGTATTTTGGAAGTACGTAACTATATGTATTCAAGTGTTACATAATAGGTGCACATGGTCCTCAGGAGAAGTGTTCTTCACGGTCCACACCCGCCTCAACGGACTTGGAGTGGGACAACGACTTCTTGCCTCCTTCACCGCTCACACTTGCCGAGAGCGACGACGTGGACATGGACACCGAGAGCCTCATCCAGGAGATAGAAAGACTTACTACAAGAGCACTGCAGGAAACAGGGACACCCAGGTGACATCAATGAAGGCATTACAAAAGTTGGTAAGTGTGTTTTACAAAATGTTATTTATTATTCAACGTTTGAGTTACACGCTTCAAAAATCACTTACGTCACGTCCCATCGATTTTCTTATTTTTCCAGCTTGGAAAATGCAGTAGGTACCAATGAGAAACTCTGTTGGGACAAAGACAAAGAGTGAAGAAATACACAAGTTCATGCTATAATTTTGAAAGGGATATTCGCTAATGGGTGTTGTCGTAACGCGACGTCCGGTTGGTTCGTTAACGAAATAAAAATGTATTTTGGCCACAACCATCTTCAGCTGTCGGCATTTGTTTAAACTATTGGGTCTCAGTTGAGATTTGGAAAATACTGAAATGTATATACATGTACACCTTGGCAAGATGAAGATCGGCGACGCCAATATAATCGCATCCTCGTCTCGTTAAACGCCAAAAACCATTTTGTTTTAGAAATATTTCCCTCACCAGACATGTGATGATGATCGAGGCAGAAAAATAATTTGTTTGCGAGTGGTAAACTCTCATTAAGTGACCCCATTCTCAAAGAGGGAAATATGGCACTTGCTGTCGCGATCGGCGTCTTCGGCCGATCTCGCTTCTTCTTTCGCGGTGTCCAACACGGGTTGGATCGCTTGTTGACAACATTGCAGGACAGCCATGTACTGGCAAGTTTTGTCTTTATACTTGTGCAGTTCTTCATCCAACTCTTGAAGTCTCTTCTTGCAGCCGTGCAGTTGATCCGTTACGCTTGCGCACATCTGGTCTTTCTCGCTCGCGTTAACGTTCACCACACCTGCGTATAAAATACAAAATATAGATTCCATTAGGAAAATGTGACTTGATAATGATTTAATTATCTCAACCTTAAATTATAAGAGTGGTATTTTTTGAAAAAGTTTCGACTTGCCTAATTCTTCAGTCAGGTCTCGAAGTTTCAGCTCCGTGTCAACTTGAGCTCGTTCACTGCGTTTTAACTGTTGCAGCAGCTTGTCAATGTCCAGCAAACCTCCATTATACAGCACGAGTCCACTATTTCCAACATCTGGAATATCTTGCGAAGGTGTAGCCGAAGACGAACCGCGGAACAGAGGAGCCAGATTACGGTTACCTGTTTGGAAAAATTACAGTAGCACCATTAAAATCTTAACATTTGCAATACTTGATTATACATCTTAACAGGGATTGTAGGCAAGACCTATTATGAAAATTTTACAAAATCACCTATCGCAAGATCTTTTAACATTTGCGATGACTTGTCTTTCACCACCGCGGAAGAAGTTTCATTCACGCTTCCCTCAACAGTGCCATGTTTCACCAGTGGCTTGTCAGTCATGGGTCTATACGGCATATTTTCTTTGACGATAACCTTTTGCATCACTTTTCTTACCTGGAGAATATTTCATACAAAAATTCAATTACTAGTAAAAAAGCGGGTGAAAATAAGTGAAATATTACTTGAGCTCTTGAAAGGTTTAATCCCAACGTAAAGATTATTTCCTCCAGATCTTTCTCGGTGATGTATCCAGCATGGTTCTGATCGAAGTAGACGCACGCTAACAGTAGAGCCGGATCCACCGTAACCAGTTTCACTTTCTCTTTACGTTTCCCTTTCTTATCATCTTTCTTCTTATCCTTTTTGTCATCATCTTCCTCCTAAAAACCCAATCAGATCCAACAATCCCAATTAAGAAAGCAATTCGAGAAACTGAGTGAAACGCACTTCTTCTACTTCGTCGGCATCTTCGTTTTCTTCAACGTCGTACGTGGATTCATCAACATCCTTCTTTTTATCTTCCTTCGTTCGTCCAGAATCCTTTGCTTTTCCATCTTTCTCCTTTTTATCCTCCTTTTCTTTCGGTTTATCAGCCTTGTCATCACTTTCTTTGTCCTTATCCTTTTTTTCATCTTTCTTCTCTTTATCATTCTTCTTTTTCGGTTCCTAATGTATCAAATGTCTAGACTTGTTAAGAAGAACAAGACACGTGGTCCTAAGTGCGCACCATTCATACAACTTACCACCTTCTCTTTGTCATCTTCCTTTTTCTCGGGAATCTCAACGATCGTTCGGTAGATGCGGAAACCAAAGTCACGCATCAGCATCTCGTTGAACAGTTCGGCAAAAAGAGAAACCTGCAAACAATAATGATCAATTATTGTTTCAGAAACTAAATAAAGGCTAAATATATAATAAAATGACCCGATTATCTACCAACCCGTATCATAAGAAACTCTTATTTCCATTCGATAAAAAGTCTAAATACCAATAAATGGTAACAGAGTCATCTTATTATAAACTTCTGTCAGTTGCAAAAGTGTTTTAAGAAATTTGACATTTTTCAAACAAGTATTTCTGTACTTCAAATAAACAATACGGGTTGTTCCAAGTAACATGATTTCTTCATTTTGTACAAAATTGCAGTTAGTTAAAAATCTGATCGACATGATGTTATATATTTTACCTCAAATGAATATTCCTTATTGTCCTCTTGTCTGTAATCAAGGAGTACACTGAGTGACATTACAGTGCAATCGAATTTCCCTCCTTTAGCGACTCGCGACGGATGCACGACAATCGCCGGTGTTTCCGGCAGCACGTATCTTTTCTCCCTCGCTACCTTTTCTTTCTCTTCCTTCTTATCTTCCTCCTGTAACAAATCAAAATTAAGAACTATTTCTTCTTAAACACTACACAAAAATCCAGCTCCATTACCTCTTTACGCTTCTTGTCCTCGTCTTTCTCTTCGGCTTCCATTTTATCCTCCGGTAATTCGGTCTCTTCAAGTTCCAACAGATTCTCCAGGTCCCCTTCAGCCTTTTCAGATTCTGCCTTCAATGCCTTCGACAATCTGGCAACCAATTGCGACTTGAGGCCTTTCGAGATCAAGCTACGAGCTTCGAGTTCTCGCTTCAAATCCGCCATCTGTCAGATCAAATCTATTAGCTACTACCATACAAAATAACTGAATAAAGCACAACATGCATTAGCAAATAACAGGTTAAACAAAGAACCTTCATCGACTTTGGGTCCAACTCGGAATGATGAGTCGGTTCCTTCTTGACGCAATCACCCGCGGTCTCTTCTCTCATCTGCATCGGGTAAAAACAGTTGACCAATTCAAAACATTTGACATATCAAAACGTACCAACCTCTATTAAATGTTCCCCCCATTCCCATCGTTAGCATTATAATGACAAAGTGTCCAGAAGATCATGCCCATCCCGCCACAAAACACCTCGCGTCACTTGACCAACAGATGCTCGAGTGCCGTTTTTCAAAAGCCCTTTCGCATCTATTTGCCAAACACCACAGCTAATTTTCAGATTTGTGTGTCTGTCAATCTAACCACCAAACCACACCTGGTACTGGACACTACCACCAATATATAGTAGGAAAAAATTACAAATTAGCTGGTGACATCAATGCAGACCGATCGTTGCAACCTAATAGTGCTTTTTCCCATTAGCAAAAGAAGAGAAACAGAAAGAGCAGATCAACGGCAAACAATGTCGACCAGGTTTGTTTCTTGGGCACGGCAAGTCCTCGATGCCATCAGATTTGCATTGCCGACAATTATAACCCAGCTAACAAACCATAATAAGACGATATTTCCTTCACAGCTGAAATGAAAAACATGTACAAGCACAGTGGAAAAGGAAAAACAAAATAATACTCCAGGATTCCCTGATAGACATGAAGGATAAACTGACTTTGAAGGATATTTGGAAAGATGGGCATGGCAGCTGGGAAATGAGTTAATTTTGCAAGAAAAAACACTATTGAATGACTATGGGATGGTGTGTCTTGGTTAATAGGCCAGATAACACTGTTACTGACCACTTATCATTCATTGACTTTACATAAATAACATTAGTTTTGCAACATTTATGTACAATTCATAAATGTAAACTTCAAACTGGCTAAAAATCGTGCGTTTAACATATAAATAATTAATTATACTCTAAAACAAATAAACATTTCTGAAAAACAGATCTAATTATTAACTAGCTTGAGTTCAAAATAAGAAATAATTACTAAATATATTCATCAAAATAAGTCAATTCAAAGTGGTCAATAACAGCAGGATATATTAAATATATTCGCAATGAAAAATCATATCATCCACAATAATAATCCTTAGTAAGCCAAGAGGTTTCTTATAGGCCATTGAAACACAAGGTTCCTAGAAAAACGATTCAAGTATTACTTTTACTATTTTTAACAAATTATTTCTTCAAAATTGCAGAAAGTTAAATTAATATTCATGTAAAAATCCCTCAAATATCATGATTTCTAAGAACAAATGTTAATTGAAAGTGAATGTGAACTGACACAGTTTTGCAACAACCTACACAAAGAAAACCCACTAAGAATAAAAGTGGTTCAACAAAATCTCAGTTGAATGTAATAACAAAAGTTATTAGCACTTAACCGTTTTTGTTCCAGAGGTTTGGCTGCAATTTTTCTTTGTGTAGGTTAAGTATCGGGGCAGTACATTACAAAACAGTGCCAAATTTAGGTCCATGTCCATTACAGTGTTGCGATGTTAGCACGAATTGAAACTCTCTATACCAAAAGCCGAATAAGGATTTTACTGTGGGAATGACCAGAGGTAAAAAGATGGGAACTGAAAGAAGCCAAGCAAGGAGTGGAATACGACAAGGGACTGAAGGAGAAGGGCCCAGGTGAAGAGGAAGGGAACAGGCATCGTTTAGGGAAGAGATCAGTGCCTGATTGCCATCCGGGTCGGATGTGTCTTCGAGTTTCTTGTGGAGCTGCTTCTTGAAGCAAGTTGCCATGGCGTCCCACTCTAATCGAGTGGGGATGCACCTCCACACGTCTGGGAAGAAAATCACGACAGTTTCAACACGCGTTGCCACCGAACGGCCTTTGTGAGTTGATTCTCCACGCCGGTAGTAGACTTCCACAAAGCGATACCTGCGCACAAATTCAAGAGACGGACACCAAAAGTCAGCCGCTGAGGACACAGCGTTCACCTGTCTGTCGGTCACCCGCCACGCGCAACCTCCATCTACCATCGCGCGCGCACCGCTCGAGTGTTACGCTGTTCAGAACTTACACCGTTACCGACTACTTCAATGCGAAAGCAATGTTACTGTACATACAGTGAAAACCCTTTATAGTCAACTCGAAGGGAACACCTATATATTCGTTTATTGTTGTTTAAGTGTACTTCTGCGACGAGTAACTTTGCATAAAAGTTCACTGTAACAGAATCTATAAATAAATTCCCTAATATTCCATTATTTATTTGAATCTATTGAGAAATTTTTATCAACTGTCAATTCTGTCCAAAAGTTTGGCTGATTAATTATATGTTAAAACCAGTTTCAATGTTACAGTGTAGCTTATTTCCCGCAAGGATGTAACAGAGCCGTAATGGTTATGGGGATGAGGACCACTTTAGAAATGAAATTGTTAACTATACTTGAAAATGAGAGTTTAACTTATGCGAAGAGCTCTTTAGTACATTTACAGAAAACTGAATAGGTATACATTAATTCCAACAAAGTAAGGTACTTCACAGATATGAGAATTAATGCTGCGCACCCCAACAACAAATACTAGCTTATTATACTAGAAATGTGACATTTTCACAAATTTCATCTCGTGCTCTTTAGCACATCACTAAATTACCCCACCAACTAATAGCTCTAATTTGAAAGAATGGCCAAATTTTGGGGCAAAAGTAAAAAATTCCCTGATCGCTGGGTACCCTGTATAATAATAGGCATATTCTGATCAGATAAAGCATGGCTCTTATAGTGAGGGCATAAGATTTAAATGATTAACTTCATGGCTTTACAGAATTTTTAAATGCAAGGCCTCCAACGGGTCCTAACATTGGTGACCGACGACACCGACATTTTCAAACGTAATAGGTGATCACGCAATTCGCACATTTGACAATTGTGTTTGCCTTTTACGAAAGACGGCTTGATTCGGTTGGTGGCCTAAAGCAGGCCAAACAAAATGGCAAATTAAACATTTACAATCACCGGTTCACGACCGAACACCAGCTGTTTGAAGATTGTCCGCGCTAGAGGAACATCACCGTCTATGTACCTATACCAACCTGGATATTGTCCACACCTAAATTCTTATGCAATGTCACGTCATTTAGTACATAATCATTTTGTAACCAACATTTTTTTCATAATTAAGTCCACCAAAACCAAATATTAATACGTATTATATTTTAGAAAGCAACCCGTTATAACCCCGCATGCATTTTATAACTAACGTACTTTTAATCTATATAGTATTATTCTAAACCCTGGATCAGTAATAATGTATTTAAAAGTATTTAAGGTAAATTTAAAGGTGAACTGACAGTGTATTTTTATGCATTTAGATTTGACACATTTTAAGGATTAAGTATGTATATGACCCTGTAACTTTGCATATTTTTGTCTGCTTAATATCTGAACAGTAATATTTAAGTAGTTGCAGATTCTGCAAATAACTGCCAAATTTAACACCCACTGCTTCATACAATTTGACAACTAAATTTACATGTGTTCACACCCATCAGGACGGAGTTTATAGTAGAATAGACCAATAGTTACATTGCAGCAAGTTAGGAGTTTGTATTTGTCTCACATAATTTGTTATTTTAATGAAGTTTTAAATAAAAGTGTAATTAAACTCACAGTGAAACCTGTCTATGATGAAAACCTGTCTATAGTAGAAAATTTGGCTATTCTCGTAATCACAGACGAGATGATAAAGGTTTAAAATCTACGTACATTGGAAAGTTTTTCCAGTCCCTTGAGATTCCACCATAGACAGGTTTTACTTTATTCATCTTACGACTTCTCAAGATAGTTTCAGTAGCCAGTAGGATACATTGTACAAAACCATGTCAGTTCACCTTTAAGTATCACCTTCTGTTAAATGCGGGTCATGCAAATTGTACGGTGATTATTAAGAATTTATTTAGAACTTGCAATGCAATAAAATTTATAAGAGTAGGTACTATATTACGGAGAGATAATTGGAGTGAACTTACCACTGAGTGCAAGGTGACAGATCTATGCCAGTGAGGGCTTTACAGGTCCGGATGGCCGTTCTGATGAGGACTCTCGGGTCCTTTTCCGGGTCGGGTCCATCGAGGGACGGTGACCAAGGTCCTCCTATCGGCATCGTCTCATTCTTTCCCTTCAGTCCCACAAGGAAATTGATGAGCCGTGTCGGATGGACGAATGACTCCTTCTGATCCTGAGGATCGTTCGCCATCGCGCAAGATTTGTGATAGATTTCCTCGATCGGAGGTGCTGCCATCAGCATAACCTACCATTTCCCAAAACAAACAATAAGAAACGGCTCAAAACCTTTCCTGCATGCATTGCATTTTTACGTTGGCTTCATTCATCTCACCTTCGCGCTGAACGAGTGATCCGCATCCGCCGGTTCCACGACAGCCGTGTTTTCCGCAACAGGATCCACTTCCTTGTTTAGTATGTGAAAGACACATGGATTGTCAAATACAAAAGGCCTGTTGGCTGGAAACGCATCTATCCAGGAGAAGAACGTGTGGAAGAAGTCCGACGGCACGTAAAGACTCGAGTACCGTCTTCGCAACTCCATCACGCTCGCTTCTTTCCTGTTATTAAAACGAGTTATTAGGTATGAAAGTACAATAGAAACACTTGTTTTTATTCAGGTGAGATGATGCACTCACAAGTCCAAGGAGATTTTGGGAACCTGGACAACGTATCGGGGAACGATGCGTTGTCTTCTGCGCGGGGGACTTCGGCTGTGAGGCCGCGGTGACCTGGACCTTTTGAGAAGTTGTTGAGCCCGTTCCCGTTCCCTCTCTCGTTCCCGTTCCCTCTCGTGTTCCCTTTCCCGAAGTCTCTCCCTCTCCCTGCGTTCGTCGCGCCGCATCTCGCGTTCGCGCCGCATCTGATTCTGCGAGACCTGCTGCTGATGTTGATGTTGCTGTACGGGAGGAGGCGATGGGTGTCTTCTGGGAGGACCTTGCATCAAGCTCTGGAGCCGGTTTATGGATACTTGCTGTTGGTTCTGTGACATGGCGTGAACGTCGGCTTGGTCGCGGTATATAGCAACTGGAAAAGTAAATGTAATTCCAAGTATGTCACTGTATGCGTAAACAAATACATAATCACATCATGGAACACCTTAAGATGCAGTTAACAAAACTACATTAATTTTAAACGTGATTACTGTATTATAATTTAATTACTGTTGTAGCATTTTACAGCCAGTGGTCACATGGTTGACCATTACTTTACGCACAATTTAGGGGCTTCACACGAGCCATCATCAGGTGTCAGAATAAAATAATAACAAACAGTGCATGACATGGGTATATAACCAGGGGGTCAACTACCAAATTAGAGGCTCATGTACATGTATTTTATAAGTCTGGGTTCATACTTGGTGGCGGGACTTGATTGTAGGCTGGGGGAGCTTGCGACGTCATCTGCTGACAGATATTCGACGGCATAGTGGGTGGAGCCACAGGACCGGGTTGCGGAGCCAATGCAAGGGCTATCTGAGATGTAACTGCTGCTTGGCTGAGTGCTTGTGCTGCAGCACTAGGCGACTGTAAAAGACTCTGACCAGGCCGGCCAAGTGCCGCTTGTTGCACGGCTGCAACCGCTGCCGCGGCCGCCGCGGCAGGGTTCTGAACCTGCGGAACCCATTTGTTCGTTAATACGGTTAAAGTACTTCCTTGATGAGAAGCTACACCTTCGGAACTACAAGTTACCTGACTGGGAAGGACCTGGATCCTGGTTGCGTTCCACTTGAAGGGAAGATTAGCGTTGTAGGAAGCTTCCACCAAGACGCGGTCACCGACTTTCGGCATCGTACCTTTCACGCAACTGAAATCGATCGCAAAATTAATCCAATTTAAATTAAGAGACATTCTCAACTAGTTTGTTATTATTACTTGGCTTGAAAGAACACATCTTCGTCTACGATGCCGAAATTCTCTTGTAACTTTGTAATGGTCCCTGTAAAGACACGCTGCTTCAGAGGTTGTTGTTGGTGTTGTTGCATTTGCTGATTTTGTTGTTGCTGTTGTTGTTGTTGTTGCTGCTGCTGCTGTTGTTGCTGCTGCTGTTGAAGTTGAGCAGCATGTTGTAAGATTCTAGGTGCCGGATAACTGATAGTAGCAACCGGAGCTGCCGACAGAGTAGTCGGTAGAGCGATGCCGGGTTGCAGGCAAAGTGTTGAAGTCACTCCCTGGAAACAGTTAGGAGGTCGTTCCTTATTGAATAGATTGATAATAAACAGATGAAAATATCTTATTGACTAGTGCTTGTACATAAACCTACAACATGGCAATTAAGAAGTAAAATAAACTCTATGATTAACACTGTGTTTGTTACATCCATTTTCTATCATTACACTATCATTACAAATGAGATAACCAGAATCAAAATCTGTTCTCAATGCGATTGTTATCACAAACACATTGTTACATCAGATTAATAGATGTTCAATGGTGTGTTTTAACTTGTCAAGGTTGGGTTGGCTGTTATCAGTAGGAAGTAACCCATTATATTCGACAACTATAATAAGTTAAACCACATTGTCAAATTTATTTATTAAAACCGAGATTAAAACCAAGGACAAAACAGAACAATCATTTGGGAAATCATCAAATGTTACTAGAGTCATTCGAAATTTTCTTCATTTATACTGTTATATAATATTGAATTTTACTTACAGCTCCAACTCCAACCGGCGTCGAAGCCAACGAAGTAGGCATTGCAACTCCAGGCTGTATAATTGAGATTAGAACTATGTAATAATTAAATTTAATAATGCAATAGAAGAATAATAAGATAGTTACCTGTGAAAGTACAGTGTGCTGCAACGCAGCATTCTGTAATAAAAAAGACAGTGATATAATAGTTGGGACGGAATGAGTGGCAAGAATATTGGGAAGCAATGACGATAGAGACATATGAAACCTGAGCCAATCCCAAAGCAGTCAAGCTGGCATTGTAAGCATTAGCCTGAGATGCTGCTACAGCTTGAGCCTGTTGTTGCTGTTGCTGCTGCTGCTGTTGCAGGACAGCAGCCTGAGTAGCCTGTTGCGATGCGTTCGCGGCAACACCTTGCGCGGTCATCGCAGCTTGCACCAGTAAAGGTGATGTCAACTGGGTGGTTGTCTGAGGTATTCCAGGAGCTAGCAAAAAATATTCTCCTTTAATTTTTAACACAAAATAATCAGTCACATTTGGAAATTAAAGTGTTTGTTGTATCACAAATATAAAAATTCCATGACCTTTCCAGAATTTCCATTACAATTTCACCCAAATTTTATTTCCTTGCATTCCGTCAAGTATAAATGTATTGTAATTAAAACAGATTAAGTTTGACGACAAATATTCACGCGAATAAATTGAATTTAGAAATTTCAATATGGTTTTCTTAAAATACAAAGAATTTTCCAGAAAATCCAGGAAACTCCATGTGTGTTATATATGGTCCAACTGGTAAAATGTAATAGTGTTATGGTTCCATTACTAGTATCTTATGGTACTAGTACTGTCTAATTAATATCAATGATATAAGATATAATGGTACGATTATTGTATTTATGGTCATAATGGTTGCACAATTCAACTTCTGTTATGGACCATGATAATTATCAAATTCAAAAAAGTATAATGGTTTTATATTGAAGTTTTAATAGGACGCAAACCCTGAAATACAGAATTTAATTACATATATAATACACCAATATATGTCCCATATAACCATTTAGTGTCGTTTGTTTGTAACAATATAAAGCAAAAATACAAGCCAAATGCAGGAAATGACAAAATGGACAAGTGTATTGCAGTATACTTACATGCATTTCTCACCCAAGGAGGGTTTTTCCCCGATGCCCCAAACTGTGTCATTGCTTGAAACATGGTTTCGTTTATTACAGCTCACAAATTATCACGCTTTTTCTGCAAATGAACAAAAAATAACATTACTACATTGGTTAATCGTTATTCTGAACGTTTGGAAGCCTAGTATATCGCTGGAATATACAGTAGGCCTACAGACAAACGAGCTGCACAACCTCGTTGCTGAACAAAACATGAGAAGTACTTTCTGGTTTGCCTGAAATCTTACGAAAATTAGGCCTACTCACCAGAGCCAAATGCGTCATTGGCGTTCAACAAACGTAATACGGTTTATAAACGACGACAACGTTGGCAATCGTCGTTATAATGGAGAGAACGACTCAAACAAGAGGAAGTCGGCCATTTCGCAAACTCATTTTCACAGCAAAAACTGACATCGCCGATGCTTTTGCTACAAGATGCGCATCAGTTAAACAGCGCCACCACGTGGAGTATAATAGAACTACATAAAACAACAAATGTCTGCCTTGATCACTTGGAATTATAAGATTGGACAAATTGCGAAAAAGCCGCAAAGATCGAATAATCCAGTAATATTACTTGAATAATATCCGGATAGCGTCGTCGGGGATGACGCCGGCATAGACGAAATCGACGTTCGATTTTCGACTAAAGATGGCGGCGAAAGGCTGCTTGGCCACACAGCTGGAGCAAGGAGTTGGCTGGAGGCGGTGCTAAGCAGATTAGCGTGACGTCACACGCTCTCATCTTGATCTCATATCACAAGGCCGTA
>JAQFZQ010001906.1:0-16569 GCA_034696005.1 Glomeris marginata
CATCCCCTAACGTACGAAGTGACACATGACGCACGTACAACGCATGCGTTGTCGCGCCTTTGTGAACTAGGGCTAAAGCTAACTATTTAGTTAGCTAAAGTGATGACAAATATTACTTAGTATGTATACGCTTTTATAATGAGATCTGAGGAAGGAGATGTCGCGGCTTATATGCCGCGTGGCCAAGCTGCTTATATTATTATTATTGTTGTTATTATTATTATAATATTAACTGTTAGCTTATATCGGTCACGGTTTTCCACGCACGGTTGTCACATTCCCGTCACGGCGTTTTCTGAACATTTTAATTGCGAGTGACAGGGTGAATTTTGTTGTCTTTAATGGTTGTCTTATCTAGAGTAATTGGAAGACACCGCCAACTACTGCCAAATAGTTGAAATTAAGAATGAAAAGTGTGGCTCTGTTATAGCACGGGTCGGTTGTTGTAAATACTGTACAGTTTGCTTGCTGCGAAATTAGGTGATTAAAGTTTGTCGCATGTTTTCACTTATAATAATGTTATCTTGGTACGTAGTAAACATTTGAATATCGTTATAGGCCAATTTGAAGGAAAAAAGAAATTCCCAATGAGCCGTGATATCGATTAATGTAATGCTGCATTTAATTGGATTTGAAATAAGGTAAAGAAATAATCCACAACTTATAAAACGAAACTGCACAAATTTATCATCAAATAGAATATATTTGACCTATATAATATAGAAGAATGAGTCACCATATTGCATTATATATAAACCCCTGATTTGCATAATTTCTCAATCTTGTCAATTTGAAACCAGCAAATTTTTAAAAAATTTATTGCTAATACAAATGTATAAGGTCACACAAGTTTGCAGAACCTTGAAACAAGTGAAATCTATTAATGAACATGTTAATTAGGTCCAATGATTGCTCAAGGTTAAGCAAACGTCTTTCATTTGATGATCATAAATTGAATATTTTTAAATTGACCTCCACTTTGTTGAAACCCATTGGCTCAAATTAAATTTATTGGAAACTATTGAAATTAGCAAAGCTTGTCCTAACTTGATCTTTGTTAGGGGCTAGAATATCACACTGGTGGATGACTTGGAGCCTGCTGGTTCAACTTCGAGTGTCTCTTCATTTTTAAATTGTAAGTGTTTGTTCTTATATTTATTTCTACTATTATATTTCCGGATAATTTTATATTATAAAAACCTTACACATAGTTATGTGGTTAATTTCTAAAATGCATCTGCTGGATATTTAGATGTCTGTATTGAACTTTACTCGTTTTATAGTGTCTTTTATATAATTTTATTATCGAACTTATTTTCAATTCTTCCATTATTACCTTATTTCAAGTTTTGGAGACCCCATATTTTTTAAAAATGTAACAACATAACCCAACATATTCATTGGTTTACTACGTAGATAAGACATTTTACTATATTACAAAATTTAGATTGTGCCAAATTTTTCCTTGGGTCTAAAAGGAAATGTTTTCACGAAAATAAAGTTGGTGAGCTCTGAGTATATAAATTTGGGAAGATGACAGTGTTTCATTTTATGCACTATAGTTTTTATTTTCGGTTGTTGAGCGTAGTGATATTGTAATTGCTGAATAACTCTCTTTACGTTCATAGTATATTGCTCCATAAAATTTTCATTTCGCAGCCTTGTCACTTGCCCGAAAATGTTATGTCAAGTAATTAATATATTGTTTCCATAACAGTTTGGGCATGATGAGTCTATGACACAGTATTATGTTGTCTCGTTTGGAGACTGTAAGTAAAATGCTGTGGCTATTTTACTATGTTGGTGTGATCATTAAATATCCTGCTGGTTGATGCAATGACTCACATACACATTAATGTCTCATTTAATAGTGAATAACATAAATATCAAACGTATTTAAATATACAGTGGAAACTCAAATGTAGGGAGTTTTAGTATCCGAAATCCTGGATTATGCGCAACTCTAATATTATATTATTTTTCCCTAACAAAATTACAGGCATATGAAATTTTCAGCAAACTTTGATTTCGCTTATGGCTTCTACATGTATTAATCACCTCATTTGCCATAAATTTTCCATGAATCTTGAGCTCAAAGTCAAACTAATCTATCAAAATTCAATGATGAAGTTGTATTTTGAGGCATTTGAGGCATGTCTTTTTAACTGCACAGGATTCTGTAGGATTTATATTTAATACCTGGGTATATATTTAATTTTAGTTTAGATAGCTTTGGGGTTATCGGGTTTTTCGTATTGCATGGTGCAATCTCCAATATCGTACATTCACAAAAACTAGTGACAGTTTGGGAGTGCAATCGACTTAACAGTAAGCACGAACACGCCATTAAGAGGAAGCAAGTCGATAAAAAATGGTGTCTTCGAATTGGCCATCATCATGATGATGTTGGGACCATGAAGAACAGGAATTCGAAAACCACCAAAGGCCATGAGGAATTTACTGAGGAATTTGCTCTTATTAACTGGGATACTTGCGATAGAGATGAGATGAGAATGGGAGTGGCTGGAATTAAGACATTTGATGATTCTTGTATTGCATTATACAGTAAAGACTCTGGTGGAATCTCAATGGAACTAGACATTTTTCTCCATGTGATGCAAATATCAATGCTTTATGATCCATAATATAGAAAGTAAATAAAATATATTTTTTTTTCAAAATTAGAAAATAGAATAAATTATTCTAAAATGGAAATGTACAAGTTATTACAATGCGAAAATTGTATGAGCGTGTACACCCAATCTAACGATCTCCCAACTGAGCTATTTCGGAACTGTTATTTGACAAGTTGTGAAGAGTATATCATGTTCACGCACAACATGTTGCAACTGTTCATGACCATGATCACATTTAGCCCATGAGTTGTCAATTTTCACATGTTACTGATTCCATTGTCACGAGTAACAATCATGATTGTCATGAACATTTGTCCATGTTGGGGGGAAGTATTCATTCTTGATATTTTTGTAAGTTATGAGGCATGTTCATCATTGAGAATGAGGATGTTTCTGGCACCAAAAAGGAACCATTTGAACGTGTGACAGGCTTTTTCATGAGCTGATAAAGAGATGAATGTAGCGTAACAGTAGATGATTTTTGTTACTCGGAAAGTTTGCCCAGGAATAAGCTGATTTTTTTACCTCCTGATTTTCTGCACTTTTCTTTTGTCACTTATAATGTCTTTCAGCTAGCTAATAAATATAACATTTATTTAATTTTCCTTTTAAAGATTTACTCAAAGATGTTGATGGTTGATTTTTTGCTGTTTTATTGATTTTATTATTTCCCTTGAGAATATTCCCATTTGAATTCATATTCATAGAGTGATTTGATGAAATTATGGATTAATCAGATTATAGCTTAGTCTTAAACTTTACATGCAATTTGCGCAGCTTACCCATGCATTATGTTTTGTGGCACAATTTTCCATATACAGTAATTTGAATAGTTTAATTTAATAATACGATATTATGAGTAAATGTTAAATTTTGTAGTGAAATTATGTTAAAATAATCGATGGAAAAGTTGAGCAGCTTGTGTCACATGTTTAGTGGAATTTTGAAGATAATTGTGTGCGCCGCGCGCAAACGAGTAGAAAGATTCTAGAGATATTATTTACTTCTCTGTACCGTATGACAGGTATAAATGATTTGAACGCTATCTCTACTTTTCCAGGCTGTAATTTTGTGAGGTTTATCATTTCTCATTAATCAACAATTTTATTGTTTGACTTACTCTCTTATTTTGCGCGTATACCGAGATATAAGATATTGCAACGCAATGAAAATTTCAAGCACTCGGGGGAAAATATTTATTTTTTTTACTATTATAAGTAATGCCATTGTGACTTGTAATTTGATGAAATTTTAAATTGCTGGCATGCACTCAGCTTCTTGTATGTATTGATTGACAAAGTATCGATACAGCTGATTTGTTCCGGTTACAGCCTATCGAGTATTATCAAATGGTATTGTAATGTGGTATTACTAATAATGGAAACAAATACTTAGGTAAATACTTGCAAAATAAGATAAATTTAAGTAAAATGCAATCACCGAAGAAGTCGAATGGTAGCTTACAGCGGTGTCATGCAATTTGCATTAGGTCTTAATTAAACTGATTGGGAAAAGTAATTAATCTCGAAAACTCTGTTATTTAGTTTGGACTCTTGGGATGATAGGCAAGCAAGATTTTATCACTGGTTTTTGTGGGGGGTGGTAGGTTTGGAAAAGTTTTGTCGTTAATGAGATGCCAGTTTTCGATTTATCGCGTAATAAATTTGCATGTTTGCTTCAAAATGGCCGCGGCTGTTGTGCTCATTACGTATGCAAAATCCTTTCATCGGGATGATCTGCCTTTTCCACGCCCCTATCTCATTTACACACCGATAAGCGACAATTAACGAGCGCCATATTGCTGCAAAAAAGTCACGTGCTCAACGGGCTTGTTACAAACGCAGGTCACATTTGGACCATTTCAAGAGCTCTGATTGGCTAACTTGGCAAGTCGATGAGCTAGAGGCTGAGTGAGAGCAGAAAGAAAGGATGGGAAAAAACAACAGAGCTAACAACAAAGAGTGGGAAGCAATTCACGTTTCCTTTCAGTTCGCCATTTTCGCTTTTATCCATTGGCTTATAATGAATTTTTCCGCTTTCAATGCGTGAGAAGAAGCTGTTATTATCTGCGAGTCGCACGAGCGGATAAAAAGCGATTATAAAATAGGAAACTAGGCACACAAAAAAAAAAACCATGGCAATTATTGTCAAAGTATAAAGCGGGTTATAGCCGCCAAAAGCAAGATGGCCGCCGTTGCTAGGAAAATAGATTTTCATATTGAAGCAATCTCGAGAGTATTTTGGCATTCAACTTTTTGAGAAAACTGATTGAAATTTTGGGAACGTTGTAAACACCCAATTGTTGCTACAATATTATACATTGAATCTGACTTATAATCAGCTTGGATATTGGCAAACAAACTCCAAGGTCCTGCCATCGATCATAATAGGATTTTCAATACAAATTACCTCGCTTTCAGTAAACCTGGATAAAGGAAACCTCTTACTAGCAATTGACTGCCCCCTAAAACCAGTTTTTGGACCTCTGATATTGTCAACTAAAGAGTCAATTGAGAAAAAAAAATAGATTTCTTAACAAAAACATTGTCATCATTATATTGTTATATGTAATGGGTTTTTGTATTTACAATATTGTTATTTATGTTGTATAAGAAACTTTGTCCAAAAATTTTTAAAGGTCCCTTCCAGTTGTTTGTAAGCTAGGTTCACTGTACTTGTGATTTCGTTCAATGTCTACAGGGCATGTCTTCAAACCAGTGTTCTAAACTGGTTGTCCCAGTTAAAACGCAGTGCACGATCGTACAGATGGCACCCTGTTTAGAGAGTAGCAAACGTCACAATCTGAACACACCGAGTGTCAACTCTCGTGCCGATTGCTATAGGGGTGTACAGCTGGCATATACAAGGCCTGAACATATTTTACGTGCACATAAACATACAAATGTACAATTGTATAAGCTAGGACCAAGCTTTTGGTAAGCTAGGGCCTATATTATTAACTCCATGCCTTTGTTTCGCGCTGCTCCGAAATATCAATCTCTATAATATACTATAGGCTACTTATAGGCATTCCATTACTACTTTATAGGCAATTGCAAATGCGGATCACGTGCTATTTTATATATAGTAGGTACATATAGAAAAGTAAAATTCAATCTCAATTTGAAGTTAAGGTGGATACAATGACTATATAGAGTAATACGTAATCGCATGATGGATGGCGAGCCGGATGTTTGAGATTTTTCTTTCAGGTTAGGCGTAGCTTTGATTAGGGTTTTCAGTCAAAAAAGCTCATTTTTTCCCCTTAAGTCTGTATAAAACTCAGGTTAGATTCACATAATGGCATCAATTCACTCTACTTTCTTGACTTTTTCCCTACCACTTTTGGCAGGAATAAATGTATCCTAATCATGTTATCGGTGTGGCCCCCGGTTTTTTGCCCCTAGAGGGCGCACCAAACCGTGATGGATGGGTTGGAATTTTTGTTAAACCTAATCGTTCCTTCTCGATCCTTGCCAAATATACGAAACGGCTACTTTTCAGATGCAATAGAGGCAATCTGGTGCGTTTGTGTATATAGTATGAAGTGAAACATGGACACTTTATCGATTGGTTCACGTATAAGAGCGAGATAAACGCTGTTAATCGTCGGAAAAGTAACTTCCTGTCCGAACCGAAACGCCATTTTCTTTTCCGGTTTCACAAGTTGCATGTAAAGGGAGTCAATTTGTGGGAATGATTGATGGGTTTTAATAGTCGCCGCACCCTGCCACATCCTTAATGTACACATACATATATACAGTATATTTATATAAAGCTGATTATTACATTTGCCACACGATTTATTATTCATGCCTGCAGCTGTGTGCAAATTTAAGTGATCAAAAAACGGCGCCATTTTTCTTTTCAGCTATGACAATGAAACGCATTGGTATTTGGTGAAAATATGAAACAATACTTGGGATAAAAACATTTTTTTTAATGCAATGAATGAAATCCTTGATGAAATGAATGTAGGCTAATAGGTTTTTATTCAGAGTGAGGCATCTTAATGGTCACGTGATAATGGTAAGACAGCCCCTTGAGCCCTCATGTTATTACTGCAAATCTAATTATCACTATCTGCAGAATGGTTAGTCGTTATCCTTTGCACACTTGGCTTAATTATCATTGTGGCCCATTTGGTGCAAAAACGCCCTTAGGAGTATGATGAGGTGGCGGGCATGTTACCCCATAATTTGCCCAGGGCACACAGCTTCCGGTTATGGCCATGCAGTTTTGTCAGATAATCATTGCACCCGATTGCGTAATCCCATATCCAACCATGCAAATTTTATTCAAAAACTTCTCTTTATTTTCTCATAAATGAAGGTGTAATAGGTCAAAACACTATTGTTTTATCCGTAATATGTATATCTGGAAAGTATATACTATATAATAGAGACTAATCCACTGTTTTGGTTATTAGAAACATAATAAAAGACTCCCTAATGGGCATCAATGATTATACATAATTTATGGACAACCCCTGAAAGCGATCGACGTTCGAAAATGGCGGCCGCCGCTGGAAATTTGTCGGCGCGAACTTCGCGACGAAATACCGAAGAAATTCCACTTTTCAAAGCTGAAAGATGATAGCAACTTGTATAAAAAGCTTCGTGGAGCTTCACATGTGAGTAAAATAGTCTTTATAAACTCGATTATAAGAGAAACGACGTAATTTGTCGAACTTTCGTAGTTGCGATTTCAATATTTGCTCACTTCCGGTTTGTTATTAATGGCTCATTCAGGGCTCATTCATTATCGAAATATGTCTTTCACGTTCCTTAAATGTTATACTATATTCTAGAAATGATGTTTAATCGGGTTCTTGATTAATATTTGACGACAAATGTCGTTTTAGTGTTTTACATATGGAGAAAAATAACATGTCAGTTTTGAACTTTGCGCAAAGTCTCCATCCCACTATACTATATAGTATAGTACCTACTCTAAATGGCTAGAGTAAAGAGGTGATGGATCGATAAAGTACAGTTCGGTTTCGGTTGTCCAGTCTGCGGTCTTTATATCGTAAAAAAAAAATCGATCGCGGCATTCATTGCGCTGATTGATCGATTCATTTGTTGTGCCGATGTGCACAACCAAGAACCACGAATTAAATGAATATTTCCTCCCTTTCTCTATCTCATAACAAGCACTGTTTATTTGTTAGCCTGCCCATTAAGTAGTTCACAGGTGAATCGGTACATTTTAATGAAAACGGTGGATTAGATGCGCACCGAAATCCCCGAAACGACTCTCCGTGCTAATTTAATTTCTTGAACACGACCTCAAACTCCCATTTACAAGCCAATCTGCAATTCCCCATGTTAAAATGCAAGTGCAATTTTCATTGCCACGCAAGCAACCCAACAACTTAAACGTGAACACGAGACCGCGGCAACCGGTGCTTTCGGAGCATCACGTACCGGAAAAATTGCCAAGACATGGGACCATGATCCTGTAATATGTAGGTACTGTTAACTTGCACAAATAATTGAAATAAGTTATATTGGAGGGAAACTGTATTTTATATTGAATTTTTGATGCCGAAGATGCACCGCCGCGCGTGCGCATGCGCGCGGATTTCCTATATCGCTGTATTGGCACCGATGGCCACTTTGTGTCACTTTACTTTCCGGATCGTTGTTTCGATGGACAGCAAAGTCAACAACTTGGTCGAAAGGCAAACAAGATGAGTTTTTTGAGTTTGCCAGCCGGGGACCATCGTGCGATGCCGGTCCTATCGGCGCGCAACAATGGCCGAGATGATCCGGATCGATGAGATTGAGGGGTCAGAGTTGACCGCGGATCGACCGGCTTTCTCATTTTCTGCATACGATTAACCCTGAATTGATGACCAGCTAGAAACGGAGGGATAAGGGAATTTGGGGTCCGTTAGCCGGAGCGCCGTTGCGGTTAAACCGAGTCGCGTAATGGCCGCCGTTGCGTGCTTTGCGGCAAAGCCCGTGTAGTTGGGCGCAGTGATAAGGACGACAACGGGCAACTTTAGCATTGCTTTTAGGCTCCTAGTGGGCCATTCAAAATGGCGATTAAAGCTTGGTAATCCGGCAAGTTTCAATTGAGATTTTTCACTCGTTTCCACTGGAAAATGTCCTCCAGGGCAACATACTGGCGTTTCTCCGTTAAGATCATGTAGCGGAAGATTAGGAAATCTTGCTGCAGTACCAAATAAACTCATTCTTCGATTAGGTTAATTAGTAAAAACTCTTCCCTAAAAATAAATGAAACCTGTCAGAGACGGAATAGCAAGAAACCAGACTATTTTATTTTATTCATATCATGTAAATTTTCCATCCAAGACAGGTTAAAACAATGTGGATACTATGATATTAATATAGTATATTAGAATAGGCAGGGATATTTCGATATTTTTGGGCTCTTTTTAGTGCAACAAATAATACTTTAATGATGCAAAAATTACAGGGTGATTCAAAAAGAATTGAACTTTATTGAATATTTATTAGTGTTCATTTGACCCTTTTCAGTAAGCACCTCCCATTGTCAAGATGGAGGCTGTAGTGAGACAAATTATGCAATCCGGTTGGCTGAAAACATGTTTTCTCACTTAGGACGCCATTTTGGAACATTTTTCATCCAATCAATGGCAGAACAATGAAAAGGGTCAATTCTTGTTGAATCACCCTGTAATCATTTTAATTACTGTGTACAATGAAACCTGTCTATGGTGGAAGGTTTTGCTGTCCCTTGAGATTCCACCAGTCATATTTACACTGAATATTAACTTGTATATATAGAAGTTCTGCAAATATTCTACAGGATATTTGCATTCAAGAATTATTTTCTAAATAAAAACATGTAAATGTAAGTTATTTGCTTTGGACACGTTGGAAATAGAAATTGGAATTAGAGAAATGGAAGATGAAATATTTTTCTGCATTTGTGTGAGCACTGTTTGAGATATAAAGCGTTGAATTGTGGTTGGTGGGATTGCCGTTGGTGGCGCTGCTGGAGGCGCGATCAACTTGATGTTGTAGGGGCTGTTTTGTCACACGAGTGGAAGCTGGTTGTGGCTGTCAGTGGAGTTTTGGGCACGTGCCTCACTTGTTATAACCATGTCAGTGCTGGCTTCTCATCACGATGACCATTTGCCAGTGGTCAACTGGTCAACGTAACCTCTGACATTTCTCATTCAACTACCCAACTTATACCGGGATTTACAATGTGGCTTTCTTGCTTGCAATTACAATTGCAATTGGCAATTTCTGCTCTTATTATCGCCCCTGGCACTTCTCAAGGTAAAAAAAAAATCAACATTTACTTTGTCTTTTAATTACGAATAATTGCATTTCACTTATTTTCCTTGTTTTTGTTAATTTTTTATCTTACAAGTTTAAAAAAATCCAACGTTTCTTTGTATCAATTTGAATAATTAAGTTTGAATTGAACTGAGCAACTTGATGTAATTGAATGGAATTGGATGGAATTAAAAAGATTAAAACTATAGTTTATCCTTTGGGCAAACAAATGTAAAAGGTATTAGGGAAAAAATGAAATGAAATAACAATATCCTTGAATGGATATAAGAGTATTTCGCTTCGATTAACTAATGTGAAAGTAATGAATTGTTTTTAATTTGCACGTTAATTAATGAAAGCCTTTTTCTGTTTTGGGATTGTAATTAATTTGGTTGAAAACTCACAAGTGCCTCTTCAACATACATATTGTATATGAAGCAATAAAGTTTCCTTGACATGTTAAAACATGTATGCAATATTGCGCAACTTCATGAAATGGCTATCAAGTACAAACGAATAGGTAGCAAGTATCAATTCAAGGAGTTTTTATCGGCCATTTTGAATAATTTATAATCTTTCTAATATTAGTTTGACCCAAGGTTTGACATTGTTTTGTTTGGGTTATTTTTAGATCACTAAATGTGTTGCAATAAATTAATTGCATTAATACTGAAGTGAAGTAGTTTTATAATACTTGTTATTAAAAGTAGTATTGAAAAATGTATTGTACAATTTGAAGGATGTGTAATAATTAACAAATTACTGAATTAGCATAATGAAATGAAAATACATTTGAAAGGATTTTTACAAATAATTCAATTAAAAAATATTTTGAAAATCAGTGTTATTAAAGTGCAAAGGTCACAAAATGCAGTGTGCTTTTGAATTACTGATTCTGAACTTTGTACTGTTTCTTCTGGTGGGTGGATTATTATTTCAATATATTGCGAAATCAATTATTCAATCATTGTAAAAGCCAAAGTTCAAATCCAATTGGGCAACTTTTATTTTATTCCAGCAAAATTTCATCGATTTCTTGAACTACCTTTTAAAAATCCTGATTATAATTTTATTTCGTAGCAGTCCATCTTATTGTTTCATTATATTATTTAAAATTTAATTATATTATTGAAAAATCTAACCATATATTTTTTAAAATTCATCATCATTATTATATAACAATTTGTTTAATTTTTGAATTGGATTTAAATAAATTATTTTAAAATATAAAAGGGATAATAAAAAATGATGTACGACATTAATTAAAATTCATTATTTGAATTTAATTATGGTTTGGGTTTTTTAAATTGCTGATTCCCAATCTTTGAGCTGCTGTGATTGGTTGGCAAGGTTAATAACGGCGATGTTATTGGTGATTGTGTATCCTTTATAAGGTAATGAAAGGGCCATATTTGTTTTGAGGAAAAAGAGAAGATTTTAAGTGTTTTGCACATTTATTTACTCGTTGCTCGCTTTTAATGGTCGTAATTTTAACCGGATTGCTGCACTAACTTCCTTTTATTTGCACATGCATAATGCATGAGTTTAGTAAGTAGTATATATGCATGCATGCATGCATGTACATAGGCCAGTTTATTCAGGGTTTATTTTGTGGAAAATGGTGAATGGTTAGTTCGGACTTTGTGATTTTTGGTTGCAGGCGTTTTGTGTTTCAGGCTTTGCGAATGAGAAAAATTATTATTACCAGAGTTTTGAATACTGTATATTATATATACATAAAGCAACATGGTGTCAGTGCAAACAACGCCTTGTAATTTACCCAACCATGCGAATATTTATGTAAAGACAAGATAAACATGAGCTTGAATTTTGCTCCCCCGGCCGCCATCTTGGATGACATATTTACAAACAAAATGTCGGCTGTGTGCAATTTTTGACATTTGAATGGATTCCATTGGGGGAGAAACGTTCGTAAATGATTCATACCCTTGTTTATTGCAATTACAAGGGGAAGATTTCCTATTTTTCAAAGTCAAAGATCATTATTGCAGACCCATTTGAGTATTTATATGTTCGCTGCATGGGTTTTATTAAACAAAGTTTTTCCATTTTGGATAATTTGGTAACTTAGTTCCATACTTTTTATTAAATTACAATCGATTTTAATTTGATAATAGATAAAAGCATAAGTTGTGCATGATTAATTAAACAAAATATATACTTTAATTGATATTAACTTGACATTTTAACTTGAAATTTTATTGTAATTAGCTATACATAATTGCAATGAGCAACTTTGAAATTGTAGTTTTTATAATTTGTGAAATTCGAGTAATATAGTAAAAAAATACATATAGAATTAGTTGGTTTTAATTTTTTGAACATACCTATACTTTGAATAAATTGAAGTATAGTAATTAATTTATATTAATGGAATAATTGCCATGTTAAATGGTGACAGTATTTTCAAAATATTTTGAATTTTAGGAAGTTTTTAATACTGAAAATAACATTTTGGGTTTGTAATAATTAAAGTATATGGACTTTTTTGGACCTTGAATATTTGTAATTGCTATAAATTGGAAAAACAAATATAAAAGTTATTTTGGTTGTAAATATATTGTAAAAATGCAATTGAAATTAAAATGCTTTTGTAATACCTACACTGACATTTAAACTGTAATTTTTGACCATTTTATGTAATAAAAACCTATATAGCAACTTTATTATTTGGAATTGGAAAGTTTGCTTTCATTAATAACTTGTTTTGTTATTGACTTATTTGAAATTAAAACAAATTAGTTGCAATGTTAGTTGCTGTATATAAAGTTGAGTACATTTTCTTATATTGGGTCCATTGATTTCGGTTCATCACAATATGTAAATGTAGTCTGCTTGAGAAATTACTGTCAACAAGTGTTAATTTGATGTCGTCTTTTGATGTCGGATGAATTCCCCAATTTATCATCTTCATTATATTCCAAGTATTCATTCGTGCCAAAGACGGATTATTAAGAAATTCTTCCTATTTTGCCCATACATTTCCAGTGATGACACGTTCATTCCCCAAATCGATTTTCTTGTTTTGCCTTTCTTTCTTTTTCTTTTTCTTACTTTCCACTAATTAAGCGAAGCCATCTTGGAGACTTTATTTCGCTTGTGACGTCACACTATACCAATCGCAAATAGTACCATTTTTGTGCCTACATCAAATCCCTAACCGAAAATATAAACTGGAAACTCGTTATTTGCACAAATTCGTAATTGTGTTTATGCATCAGTTGACGTCATCACGATACGATTTTACTTAAAGGTAACTTTATTTTTCCAAAATTTGTGTCCCTTTATAAAAGTGCAGGACATTTTGAGATTAGAGTATAATCTGATTAACTCGCTTGAATTGTAAATGAGGTATGAAAATTTGCTCCGCTGTACACGGTGACCGTGATCACGTGACCTTTCGATGCCCAACAGATCTGCGAAAGTTATTTGAATTTAGTAATATATAATCGACTGGCATTTTGAGATTTAAAAGTTGGAAAATCGAGTGAAAATATGAAATATAAAATGGCTGCCATATATAAAAGGGATTTTAAAATTAATACCAAAAATCAATTTTTCACGGGATTTATTTCTCCCTTAAGAGATATAAGGGGATAGGAAAAGGCTGTCAATCTACTGTACTTATGTAGATGGTCTGTACTTACTATGTAGATGGTGATGCCCTTTCGTCTTTGAGGGTTTAAAGGTGAACTGACAAGGTTTTGTAACATACCCTGGAAAGTGTGTAATTCTATAGAATCGATGCCAATAAAACGATTGGCGCAAACAAAACTTTTTTAAAAAATTGTTACAAAAAGTTACGAGTATTTATTTAGGGCGTCATGGAGGGACGGTGTCACCGCGCTGGTGTCACAGTGTCCTGTTTTGGCAAAATTTGACTTTTCGGTTAATGAGGCCAAACGCCTTTGCAATTGTCAGCCAATGGCAGAGCTTATCAATGTCGCTCCAGTGTATGTATCTCACATTATACTACCCCACAGATATGAAACTAAATAATTCATATCTGTGGCAATAATGCTTCAAATTTCCTCAAATTTTCAGACAATGTTTCTAAATTAGTGCCAATCAAATGTTAGTTTTTTCAGAATATGTTGCGAAACCTAGTCAGTTCACCTTTAAAACTTTTGCAAAGGGCATTTTCACTATTTTAATGTGGTACACAAAATACATATTATTGCGTAATTATTAGATTTATTACTATTAAAATTATTATTTCAGTTTTGGTAGTTTAAATATTTTTAATTCCACCTTTCAAAGGTTTCTTCGTAGTGCACAGATAATTACCACATGGTTGACTGCATTAAAAAAAGATTTAAAGGAGACATCTATTGGCAATTTAGGGTTGAGTCAAGTTCCTTGTTCTTTAAACACTTGATTTTTGATGTTAAGAGGTCCTTAAGTGGCTGTAATTGAGTGCACCTTTTGTGACGTTGCCATATAGGTAATCTTGTAAATTTGGCAAAAAAGGTCGAGATTTGGAGCGACAATATGGCATTTAAATGGTACAGTGTAAATAAGGCTAAAAGCCTTGCAAGTAGCCCTCAAGTGCCATTCACTTACATGTATAACCCGGTGTGAGTAATGGACTTAATGGAAATGAGCAATGGAGATGTGACTTGTGGGTGAAATGAAATTAACGCCCACGAATTTGTTGGCGAGTTTCACGACGAATGGGTGTGAAAGGGTTAGTGAATGTGACCATAGGGAATGGGCCGGATCGTAAATGGTGCGCATGCGCACCATTTACGTCCATTTTTTTTTTACCCCCTTTCTATACTCTCTATAACTATTCACAAAGGGAGCAAAGCGATGTCGTAAATTGTGGTCCTTCAAGTTACAGCGCTTGGGATGACAGTTTATAGGGTCACATACGTATGGCACATGTGCCCTTTCATAGGGTCTCTATGGGCGTATTCACTCCAGGAGCGAACACGGTGCGCTATTTAAGTTGATGACGAAGCTACAAAAGCGACCCCTGAAAGTAAGTTTCACCTCGCAATGATGCGTCAATGGGGGATTATGCGTTAAGTATGTCATTGCTTTTTCCAAACGATCGCGAGTGCTTTTAAATAGTGATAACTATCCGAAAAATTTCATCATGTTTTTCCCTATAATAACTAAACACACTTCTGATTTTTTCCCACCTGAAATAATCGAGTTTAAGAGCGGTAGAACAACTTTAATTTTTTAAAATGGAAACTTCGCAAAATTAAACATTAAAATAATTAATACTGCATTTATATACATAGTAATAATCATCGACACTGTCATGTAAGGAACTTTACGAATTGGTGTTTTGTATTCAATGAAGAATACATTTACAGTTATATAATTTCGAAATTGTAAAAAAATCTGTCATGAAATAACAGCTATAATAATAATTCTTTTTGCTTATTCCAATCGAAACTTTATTGAAGTTTAAAATAATCTGTAAATATGGAAACTGTATTATGATAGGAAGAAAGAATTTTATTGGTGTTTAGAAAAAAATTAAATTAAATTGGAAACCAAAAATAAATTTATTTTATTAATATCATAATTTACCTATTTTAGTAATATTTATCATAATTTTAAAATTTCAGGTTTAGTTTTCTTTGCAATACATTCGTCCATTTCTTAAAGTTTTATTGAACTATTATCTATCTTCCCTTACATTTAATTTAACAAAATATTGAATCGGTCTTTCAAGTTAAATTTTGTATATTAAGTAAATGAATTATTCCATGCGATAGTGGAAATTATATTTTGATTGTACGTTTGTTTGAATATTTTGAAGATGAAGCTTGCTTCGATAACGAATGTGCATATGGGATTTATTTACAATCGGCTCGAATTGCGATATTTGAGAGCCGAGTGCGGAGTAATTAACTGTGGATTATAATAATCGCTATTTTGAAAGGGTTGTTTATGTTCCTGCGGCCTAAAGGCTAATAACAAATCACAATTGAATGCCGAATGGAATCGGTGACGTCAGTAAACAAAATCTTGTTGGTCCAGCAACACAATTTTCAGCAGAATGAATTATAAGCAATAAATACTAATACAGTGTGTAGACTTTCAGTTGATTGATATGAATCATACTTAACAGATGTAATTCATTAGTTGTAGAGGATTTCAACAAGATGTATTGTAACATATTTAGTTTTTGTTTTTCTTTGGTGTAAAATATGAAGGTAGCCCTAAACCAGTATCATTTCTGCTTTTGTTGTTTTCCTTCAAAGCCGTATTTCCTATTTTCCCCCTTTTTTCATTTTTTAGAATGGGAGAGGGCTTCGGTAGCAGGGTGGGTAAATGCGGGTAATAATCGTTTTTCATGTCGTTTTTCTTCTGTGCCAACTCGAACAATTTCAGGAAATTTTCTATTTTCTCTCGGCTTCAATGGAAGCTGAGAGGAAAAATGTTTTGTCGTGTTCAGTAAATGGCAAAACGTTTAGACCGGAATAAGGGAGCGTCCATATATTATGTGTTAGCAATGTGGGAGTTGCCATCGAAGATCATTCATTAATTTGAGAAAGTGAAGTCTTAAAATATGAGAATAACTTAAAATGAGAATAACTTAAACATGTAAATTAACTTAAACATGTAAATTAACTTAAACATGTAAATTAACTTAAACATGTAAATTAACT
>JAQFZQ010001907.1:0-16569 GCA_034696005.1 Glomeris marginata
AATTTTCGGCGAAACGGGATTTATTTTCGGCGAAACGGTATTCGGCGAAAGGGGATTCGGCGAAACGGGCGACCACCATATGAAGGATATGTATATTTTTATAATTTCTGGGAAACGTTATGTATGCACAGGGCTCATTTCATAACTAATTCACTGAATAATTATTCCTAATATATGGCACAAATGTTTTCAGCCCTCCACTCCAACATTGACAGAACTTGTGTTTGACAAGCTCGGATCGATGTTGTTAACTTATTTATTCTACGAAACACGTTTGATTATACCTGGCAACATTGATAGGATGACGTCACGCCGGTTAAAATTTAAATCACCCTCATTGGCGTGAACATGCACGCACCTGTCACAATAAATACGCCACAAAATGACCTCGTATACAGGGAATATTGGACGACATGCGAGCGATTTTTAATGAGGTGTAATGACGCAATTAAAACGCCGCAACAATTACGATGATAAAAGAGTATAGGATTAAGATGGATTGCAATGGAAACGAAATTAAAACGAATCGTATGTTTTTCCAATTTGTAGATTGCGGCGTTCGATTTCGTTTCTATGACGGCGCCGCGTACTTCAAGCCCGTGTTCGCAGGGGAGAGAACCCCGTGCAATGGAAGATCGTGAATGGCGGGATGATGATGGCACATGCGTTTTGCGCTCCTCCAACTCACAACCAGATCGGCATCCGACGAGGATAGAACAGCTAAGCCACACATCCTGTATCATCTCCAATGTCTGCTCTGGTAAGTTTTTCATCCATATTTATCCCTCGATTCACTTTCCGTTTTATTTTGCAATCCTGTCATAATTAAAATAAATTTACGTGAATTTATACTTTACTGCAACTCGTTATAAAAGTTAATTTAATTTCTCGCACTTCGCAGGACTTTGTTACATTTTATTGGTAGGTACCTAGCCCTATATTAAAAAGTGACACATATTTGAACTTAGAACATTACAATTTTTAAATGTTTTTCCTTCCATTTTATAGATCATTGCTTTGATCCAAGCTTTGATCTGATCCCAAAATATGCATGAACAAATACAGTCATTCATTAGTTAATTTTAGCTCAAACTGAATTTAAAAACAAAATAATAAAAAAATGCTATATAGTATTATGCATACGCATACAGTATTTAAAATGTGCTAATTGCATTTTTAAATATAGAAGACAGATCCTTATTTTAGATAAAATTACATTTCCATATGCAAAATAACGTTAAACATGAATTGTGTATGTATGGAAAATTAGTACCGTTAGTATCCACCAGGTGGGGATGTGAATGACTGAATGTCACCACTAATAAATCATAATGACTTATGCAACATGTGAGAGCAAATGCACCCATTTGTCAAATAACGTAAACATCACTTTATTTCATGCACCAAGATTGCTAGATTTTTCGTTATAAAATGCAGCCAACCTGAAATAATTTATGCACCTTAAGGCCCAAACGTGAATAATGCAGATTTTGTTTACACATTATTTCATGGACATGCAAGCCATAATTTACTGTATTCAGTAAAAATTGATGTGTTTTTGTTGCTGGAATAATCCTTGAAAAAGTTCAAGGTTAAGAAGAAAGTGAGATGAATAATCTGGTTTTCCCGCATGTGCAACTAAAAGTTATATGTCGACATCATAAGTGTGCTTTATTTTGATTGGTTTGTTTTTGTAACACGTGCCAATGATCTGTTATTGCGATATAAAGTTGTGACAAATGTTGACAAACTTCTAAAAAAGTTAACATTTTCTAGATACATATTAAAGTTTGATTATATAATAGTAATTGGGAATATTGTGCAGTTATATTAGGTATTGCATGCATTGTGTGGCAATCATTATAACAATGGTTATATTTTATAATGAATATTTGTAATGGAATGAGAAGCATTTCTTGTGACAGAAAGAAATCAATATGGTGTCCAAGAGATTGAAGTACTTGACATGATCACAAAAGGGGTTGGAACATTTTTTCTCCATTGTTGTGCATATAAAAACGTGAATCCCAGCTATATATGGGCTTTTTTATGTGATTGGTAGCCCATGGAGATTTGCAATAACAGTATAATGATCTGCTATTATCCAAGAAATCATAAATGTGACGTATATAATATAATTGCTGTGACAGTTTGGGTTAGGAATTGGAATTGGATTGTTTATGACGTCACCATATAGTTAGTGCAATAGCCTATGTGAGAAATAGAATTTGTTTGCAAAGTTTTTAGGGGTGAAAAAGCGTAATTTTCGATTAATTATAATTTGTAATTACATAAGGACAAGCTTGAATAAATTCATTAGCCAGAGATTCATTAATGAAAATTTTAATATATAGGATTTCTTTAAAAAAAAAATGTCGATGATGACGTCACGACGGTTGGCTGTCAACCTGATTGGGAAACTAATGGCTCTAAAAAGTAGTGTTCGGAAATGAGGTTAATTGCTCTTCTCGTTCTCAATCACGATCACAATAGATAGAATGACATTTGACCTTTCATAAATGATTTATTACTTATAATAAAACTTATTTTGCAATGTATAGGTATAATTATATTGTAATTTTTGAATGGGAAATGGAATATTAACGTGGGATTTGATTTACATAGGAAATATTTAATTGAAAATGAACATTTTTTGCTGCCTTTGTGCAAATATGGAAGTTTTATGATTGCAGGGTATATACTACTAAGCTACACATAAATGGATATAATACGTTTAGCTGTAATGGCGGCCATTTTATTTTTCATCGGCCAGGGGTGTAACATTTGGAAACAATGAGTTTGCCGGTATTTTTCACGCTCGTTCGCCTTTTACGAGTTTGAAGGCGATAAATCTCTCAACTTTTCCATCTTGCGTATAAGGTTCAGAGTAAAAATTGACATATCAGAATTGCTATGAAGCCCGCGTTTTATTTCACCCATTTATTTCCCGGGACTTGATTAACAACAAAAACGTTTAGTGCACTGTTTATGCTGCCTGAAAAGCCATAAATGTTTGCAAGCCAGTCTGGGGTTGTCGTGTATGCATTTCACCTAACAAGTGTGTACAGTGCACCATTTGAAGTGAGTCGACATGAATTTGTTAAAGCTATTTTTAGCAAGTTTTCCAGGGCATAGGTATACAGGAAGGGACCCCTTTTTGTATTTTTTTTTGTTCCTGCATTTGTAACACAGTTTGTCTATATTGCAATATTATGCGGCATGGAATGATGACGTCAATAGTTGCGCAATCACAAGTGCACTTCAAACGCAAATTTACATTGTATTTCATGTGTGACGTTTGTCAAACATTTTGATGACGCTTATTAAAGCCTTGTACATTTTCAGTGTTTGATTAGATATATGTATATGTTCCTACAAAGTGCAATGGGATTTGCTTGCAGGTCACATATACAATGCACATGCATCTAACTTGTGCTTGTTATTTAGTATATAGGCGTGAACATGAGTAAAAATGAAAGTTATAGGCAGGTACTAATATAATAAATCATCTTTTCCATAAGAAGTATGACAGCACAGTGTCTGTTGTAATTAAGGTAGCTGTGATTTAAGATTTAGTGGTGTGGGGGGAAAGTGAGAAAAGGGAGTCAATCTCATTGGCTTTTACTACTATTTTCTCAGGATCTTTAGTGTAGTAAAGATTGCACCAACACCCTGGGAATAACGAGGAAATTAACCTTTTGAGCCAGGCCAGCACTCGATCTAATAGCTCATTTGCACATGCTACAAGAAACTATTCTCTGGTATAATGGTGTATAGTATTATTATGGATACCTATTCGAGTTACAAAAAATCACCTTAAGAACATAATTGCTTCATGTACCTATGTATTAATCCCATGTACATATACATACACAAACCTGTGCCAAAATAATACTGGTGAACTGACACAATGCCAATGTTTGGCGTATATAGTTGGATTTTGCTAATTATTGTTTTTAAAAGTTAATACTAGTTAAATATTGTGACACTATATAGTGTCACAATATCCTGTTGGCAGGGTTTAGGAATGACAGGATTGTGTCTCTTGCAACTGACAGTAAGACTGTTGCATTTGTTGCTGCAGATGTTATGTGTTGTCTATCGTATAGGGCAAATCTAAAAAAGGAAATGGAAATAGGTGAGGATAAGGTACTGTAGACCTATCTAATGGTATAGGCTGTAGCTTGCGAATGTCTGATAGCAGGAAAGAAAGAAAAAAAAAAGAAAAAGTTATTGGAGCCAAAGAATTGATCAATATAAAAGTGGAAGTTAGACTGTGACTTTTGTGTGATGGCTCGGACCATGTAGTAAAATTTGAAACGTCAATATCAATGTATGAAAAAGAGCTGACTGAACAGTTTCCATTCTTTGCTTGAGGCAAAGTTAAAGAGCACATATAAATAAAGTATGTGATTTATCACATTTTAAGAAAGTACAAGTCGTTTTTGAAATGTTCTATATAAGACAGTAATCTACATAATGATATTTATGACATGAAATATATGAACCGTAAAATGTAAATTGACCTGGCATGGATCTTTGTAAATAATATTTTTGAATATTTGCCAGGTAATAACACTGAAAAAAAAAAACGGTTTGCAGTATATATTTGTCATGTTTTGCATCATGTTATACTTTCCACATTGCATTATACCATAGGGAAATGGAAAATCCATGTTGACAAGTATGTTTTAGATTAGTTTTTGAACTCTGGAAAGTCCGCGTTTTTATAGGGAGTTGTAGGTACCAAATTTTAATCTGGGTAAATCCCAACAGAAAAAGATTTTAATTGCTTAGGAGCAGAACTGTGTTTGCTTTGGTTATTTTGAGCTTAATCTGGAAACGCCACTTGAAAAATAATCCTACGCATATTTTTTAGCAGTTAAGAATTGATTTCAACGTTACAAGAAAAAAAATGGGCCCTTTCCTTGGGAAATGGAGCAGCATTGATTGCTTGCACTATGCAAACAAAATGGCAACTGCCTTAAGGATATTTTGCATAGGCTAAGACAGCTGTACTTAGATATGGATTGCTCCCATCACTTCTCTGATGCGGAACAATTCCAACAAGATATAAGGTTAAAGAAGTTTGCCTTGATAATTAACAATGAAACTCGGGTAATGTTGCCCTAACTTGGTGAAGAGTTGTAGTACCTGAACCGAGCTAACCCAATCGCTTGGATGGAGTGTTACGACTGACCAAGTCACCTCTGGCAAATTAGTTTGTTCAAGGATGCTTGAAATTGTCTCAAATTAGCAGGATGATCCATTTGCTGATCACACTTAATTTAATGAAGCCTGATTTCTTCCTGTTGCAAAACAAGAAATAAACTGAAACTGTCCAATTGGATCCTCATAACAGATGTCACTGCAAACAATGGGGTAGTCTGGTTAAGAAAGTTGGGTCTGTTGGTTAATGAAATTGGCAACAGAAAGTCTATAATAAAGGGCCCAACTTGGTTTACATTGCATAGCCAGCTGGGACCATGGTAACAGCAATGAGATATTCTTTTAAACAAATAAAACTTATTTGTTGCATTTTACGCTTAATGAAATGAGTAACCAGTGAAGATATGATTGGATTGAATCAAAGTTAATGCCGAATAATATGCAGGGTGATTCAAAATGAAGGACCCACTTTCATAAATCTATATCTCCTGAACTATACATCGTATGTGAGTGGTCGACATTGCAGTTGTGAGAAGAAATCCTAGAGTTGTTTTTAATACAACCATAGTCATAGTTCCGGAATATCGACCACTAGACCACTAGAGGGCTCATGCCGCCAAACGACCAGTGTGTTGCGAGTAAGATGCTACAGTGCAGCACAAGGCGTTCTGCGTTCTCCAGAAATGAACGGTTTAAATGTGTGCCTTATAGCCAGAGGGGGCCACAGTGAACACTTATAAATCGGATCTGTAAACTTCATTCTTTGTATTATCGAATGTTTATTTACTTCATATTTGTCACCAGTTTACAATTTGAAATACATTGTTGTGAAATTAGGTCCCTCACAACGTAATGGCTGTTTGGCGGTGAGAGCCCTCTAATGGCCGTTTCCGGAACTATGACTATGGTTGTATTAAAAACTATAGGATTTCTTCTCACAACTGCAATGCCGACCATTCACATACGACGTATAGTTCAGGAGATATATATTTATGAAAGTGGGTCCATCATTTTGAATCACCCTGTATAATAATACACTGCTCACAAAAATTAGGGGATATTTCAAAGTGAATATGATGCGATCACAAAAGCAAACGACAAGTTAAAGAAAGTTGCTCGATCATTTAAATGAGATGCAAATTCAATTATTACTGGGTATAGCAAGCGACATATTGTTGGGGGTGAACAGAAGCGTGTCAAACTGGACGAGAGTGCCACATATTGACTGTTCACTTGGGTGTATGGTCATCCAAGACTGCCGAAACACACTGACAATGATGGGACATGGACAGACTGCTAATCACTGTGGTCTGTGTTTGACCAGTTTGCTAGACATTCTATGGCTCTCCAGGCTTTGTGTTCAGGCAAGTCATATTGCAAGGACTCTGATGCATGTGCACTTTCAAGTTTAGGGAACGTGCAGTTACTCCAGTACTGTTAGCCTTTTGTATATAATCCCACCGGATTTTGTTGTGACCTGGCCTGGACAAAGGGTCTATTAATATTAAGTCCATTGTTTCATACTGTAATAGGTTTCCACCCTTCACTTTATCAAACAATGTGCTTAATAGGATTAAACTTTTCCGCTTATATCGAACTGATTGGTTTACATTTTCGACTTTGTTATAAGCATAATACACTTTTCAAATCAGTATGCTTATAGATTGCAATCATACACACATCCAATTGATTCATGAAAATGTTTATATGAGTGTTCAATTTCTGGTGTTCATACACCATACAAAAATGAAAATTAAAATAAATGTTCTTAAAAAATGTTTTTTTATCATATAAGTCATGATATTTTGCTAAGTATGGTCATGAGAATCCTGATAAAGTCATGATATTTTGGATTCGAATACCAGTAGACACCCTGCAATAGCGTTCAGAGTTTAAATTGGAATCCATTTAATTAAATAATATCAAATGCTTTTTTGATCGCTTCATATTCACTTTGAAATATCACCTAATTATTGAGCAGTACGTGTAAATGGATCATCATAAATATTTAATGGGTATACATTTAATTTCAGTCAGAGTGACAATTATGGTGACAATTATATGACCATCCAGTAATAATGGGAATTATGGTATACGTATATATTTGCAGCTATGTCTTGGATTAAATGAAAAATTGAAGTTTATGAAGGAGTGTTTTTAAGAGTGATAGACTGGGGTCAATATTGGGAAGGTACGCATGTATACATATATAGGGTATATTACTACGTGCTCTCTGGCATATGGGCAGGATTGGGACAGAATTATATAGTCAATAACACAGCATCTTTGAAGCAGTGGCATCCATCTATATATATTTATAAAATTGGCTGAAGATGAGGAAAGGACGTGACTATTTCATAGTTTAGGTTATCATGGAAGGTATACATTTAGATGTCTCATTAAAGTATAGGCTATAAATCCTCAAATATAGTATACAGTTTTTGCACTTAGTAAATTATATGTGGTTTTATTCGTTCACAATTATCTTATTGTTATACATGTAAAGCAAATCTGTTATTATCTTTAATATTTGATTGACCACTTAATTGATCACTGCCTCCTGTAGCACTAATCAGTTGGACTTGTCTTTGACTTTGACCTTATATGAGAAATATAATCAATATTATGCGTAATAGAGATTTGGGGCTTTTTGGTAACACTCAAGAATGTTCTTTTTTTATTTTCGAGTTACTATAGGAAAAAACATTTTCATATAACCTAACCTTCAAAATCTGTAGCTATAACTCTTAGAGGAATTGGAAATTTGAAACTGTCATGCATGGTCACTTTTCTTATTATTTTATACTTGAAGAAAGAGTTATTGAATTTTGGGGCAGTCACATATACATATATATTGAATTCTGCAGTTAGGTATTAAATATTGAATATATATATACTGTATATATCGTTTTAAGAATGATTTGCAATGGGTGTGTAGACATTTTGTATACACTGTATACCTGCATGGAATTAATAAATAGGTTGGTGCATGCAGTTGTTTTGGGATAAGGAGCAATTTGCTGAAAGTTTGATGTTGATGGTTGGTGGTGTTGGAAGAGATGGACGGCTCATTGATTTTTGCCAGAGCTATTCATGCCAGAGTAGTGGTCCTCCATGGTAAATTTATGCTATACCTATCATGCGGTGTAATGAGAAATTTAGGCCATCTCCTCTGCACTTATGTATGATTTAATTTGATGAATTTTTCTTAGTCTCTGTAGACATACTATATATGCCATGTCTTTTCAAGCCTTATCATGATGAAAGAAGCTGTGCATGTAACTTTTTTTGTTTAAAATTAAACTCTCATTCAGTGCAGATTGAAAAATATAGCAGGTACTTAATTGAAAGTCAACCCATAAAATGGAGAAATTTGTGTTATTTTTTTATGTATAGAGGATAAACAATTTGCACCATGTTGCACAAGTCTTGTAGATATAACTTTATAGTAGGTATATACGTATATATGCAAGGAAATAAGACAGGTGAGAACATATACAACTCAGCTGTGTACTTTATATAAACGCAATTGTATTGAGATTAAGGTTTTATATATAGTTGCAGCAGTACCCTATATAATGTATTCGTCTAAAACAAACAGTGATATATAAATTTAGGTTGGTCGGCCATTGTATAATATAAGACTGCAGTGTAAATTGTGTGCTGACACAGAACATTGCATTGAATTCTGCTCATTTAAAGCTGTCCACTGCATCTATAAGGCCAGTATCTTATTTTTTCCCCCATTATAATTTGCTCCTTGCACGTAATCATGTTTATTGTAATTTATCCAGCTATTAATTTTGTTTTGTGTCATTTATTAGAGTATATATAGAGTTTGATTGGTTGAAAATGAACACGACACAAAAGTCTCTTTTCATGATGCATGATGGCAATTCGTGCAGACAATCGTTTAATGCTGCATATAGTTAAAGTGGTGGAATGTATTGTTATATATTTCCTGTTTTTTGTTGAAGGTTAAAATTTAACTGAAGGATATAATTTATGAATGGTCCCCTTAAGGAATGCATTGTGGCAAATATCACGCCATGTTATATACGTTGCATGTAACAGAAATGAGGACATGTAAACAATTGAACATTTGAGGAGAATGTATATGGTGGAAATAGGTGTTTGTAATTTGTTTAGGGACTGCAAAGTTTTCTAGTGGCGCCACCACTGGGCATACTTGCGAATTTCATTTCATGTTAGGGGGTACGTGTTTGCCACATTGCCATTATACATACAGATGTGCACCTTTTCATTTTAAACATGTGAAAAGAAAGAGAAAAAAATATCAAGGAAGAACTAATTCTACACTTAAAATCGATATGTTATTTTTAGATTAGACCTACATAAATTTTTGCCTTTTTATTTCCTTTATCAGTTTTATATTTTTAAACATTTGATTTTTACACTGTACTATAATATAAAGCAAGGGTCATATAAAACTTTTATGTTTGGAAATATTAACAATATAAAGGATTATTTATATAGAACGTGCAATATAAATGTAACATTTTAAATATTAAAAAACGTATATGAGAAATTCTAAAAAAATCCAATATTTTGAGAAAATTGACAGCAATATTGTAAGTGTTGGTCATAAAAATAAATGGGACATGTTGCATAATCCCACCCGTAGCCTACATATCGGTTTTGTAGGAAATTGCATGTACAAACGTTTTATTATATTTGGTTGTATTTGAAAATTTATACGTATAATGTTCCATTAATTCAATGGCAAGCATGACAAACACGTGAAAATATTTTTGAGCTAAATTTGCATGAAATGTTCATGTTTTTGCCTTCCTTTTTATGCAAATTGCACATGAATATCAACAGAAATTAATAATGCAAAACGATAAAATAAGTCGGATTCATTACGTGCATTTACAGTAATAATCACACAATAGGCAAATCATTATTTTTAGGATCAACTGTGGATTTAGTGAAATAATATGGGTTGACTCTACTGCCAATAGGCCCTATATATGCCAAGATTTAGAGTTTTATGGCAATTTAGTGGAAATGCAGCCTTGGATTTTTGCCAATTTGTGAAGTGCCCATTTCAGTGCAACAGGGAATTAATTTGCAATGAAAATGGACTAGATTTGAGTAATCATTAGAGGATTGGAGGGCAAGTTTATACGCTCTGTGCCAATGTATACATGTAAAGTTGTGACAGTTCAGTTGTTCAGCACTGGGATCGAGTTATTTGCCAACTGAGTTGTCCTTCCAATTCATCGATTGATGTATCGACTATTTTCACGAATTCTGCAGCTGAAGGAAGAGTCAATGAGGTGGACACAATGTCACCACGTAATGGATGTAGTGGTTGAATGACACTTGCGAGTTGGGCCAGTTGTCCTTTCCCTGGTTCACCACATACAATATGCATGAATGCAAGCTCAAAAACAATTTGGAATAGAGCCATGTGAAATTATCACGAGCATCATATACACACATTGAAAATGATGGTAGACGACACTAACTTTTATGCTCAAATAAGGAGAAAGAAGTTTTCCTTTATACAAAAAGGTGCCATTTTGGCTTCTTGGCTCACTATTAGGTGGAAATGACAGATTTTTAGTATAAAAGCAGCGTTCAAAATGTATATAATCTTGCCATGGGGCATTTAGATAAGTAGGAGGAGATTTGGATAGTAAATGAGGCCAATTTAATGCACCATTCCTCTAAAAGTGCTGCATAGTTTGTTTAGTTTAGTGCATGCATGGCTTATACAGCTTGGCCCAAAAATGTTTTGTATACATACGGTACAAGGCAAAAAGTTTTATGTGAAATAGGACATTTTGGTGTGCAGGTATTTGCATGCGTGCAAATGTGGTAGTATGAATATTTCACTCTGTACATGTAAACGCTTTAAAGTCTCCTCCATGCTATACTCTAATGTTAGCCGACTTAAAATGTTTGATATAACCCCTCATTTATTATTTAACGGTTTTGCAATTGCGAGGTGCTTGAGCTGCAGCAAATTTACACGTGAAATAGCTTTTTAAATGAATATGCAGCTTGTATATTTCCTTAGGCATTTTGAAAATTGACTTACATTTTAATTGTGGCCCTATACTTATTTATACATGGTATGAAAATTGCAATGAATTGATATTTATACTATATACAGTGAAAATGGTTACATGTTTTTTATCTTTAAACAATAGGGAACTTGAGAATTATTAATTACCACTTAATCATGCAGTATACTGCAGCTGCAAGATTTAAAAAAAATTAAGCCTTATATATAGTTATATATATGCTGTCTTTATAAATAAAGATGAAGCCAATATAATTTTAATGAGTTCTGTTTAGGTGAATGACACTGTAAGGTATACAGTACAGTAAGATTTCGTATTTTGAACAGTTCTGCTTCTAAATCTCCTGATCCGAAATAGTCACTTGATGATGTTAACATGTGCGTGACCAAGGAAATAAATTGTATTTGAGGAGGAAAAAAGTACATGTTCTATAGCACCCTGCTAGACATATTACTGCTAATTTGAACCAGAATGCAGCTCAGTGCAATTTCCTATCGATTCTTTTTTGACTATATAACGTGTTAAACTCAAATAAGTAGTCTGGGAATTGGCAAAAACTCGTTGGAAAAGGGGAAACTTTTGCAATTACTTTTTTTCCTGCAGTAGGACTTCCACAAAGACATAATTTCATTTATACCATTTTACATTTGCTGGGTAGGTCTAGTATACAGGGTAGGTCAGATTTCCTAACTACAATGTTATGTATAGTGAAGTACCACCACTAATCCTGTATAAAGTCAAAGAAATTGTGCTTTATCAATGGCTATATATACGTGGGCTATCCGGAAAGTATTAGCCGTTTTTTATTTAAAAATACAAAGCTGCTGTAGTGAACATTTGACATTACAACAGCTTTGGGTTTTAAAATAAACAGCGGCTAATACTTTCCGGATATCCTAATTAGATATTTAATTTCATGCTCATAATTTATTAATGACCATATATTTTAATTTAAATGGATCCAACCTAGCGTGTCGTATATTACAGTATATTTCATTTGAACTAAGATCTTTTTTTTTTTAATATGAACCCATATTCATTGTTATTAATTGTGTCTAGGATGAATTTTTAATATTTAATTTTGTGCAGGGACAAAATGGAAGAAAGTAGGCTTAAAACAATACTTTTTTCATTCTGTTAATTAATTTTATAAACGCATGTTGCTGAATCATGAAAAAATTTGCTTTTCTTGTAATTCAGAGAAAAAAAAATGTGAATGCAGAAATATAATATAGAAATAATATAACCACGTCTGAAAGTAAAATTACAGGACTATTTTCGAGTTTTTAGTATCTATATACCTTTCCTATTCATTAATGCTAAAAATAATGTTCAGTATATAGTCTACAATGTATGTGTCTCATTTAAATGTATGCAGCATTTATAACCCACATTTAATTGGCTCATAGAATTGTAAGTAGTGTGTGTCTGGTGCATGAGCAAAGCTGCATATACATTTATTTCATAATGAACTTTTGTGGGAAATCGATGCTATAAACATTAATTATGGTTTCTAGCTGAGCAGGAATTACAACATGTATAACAATTGTATCACGAAATTACTTTGGCTAACATTATTTAATTGCATATAATATACGATACAATCAGGAAAATGAAATGCAGTTAAATTTGGATTTGGTGCAAGGTTTGTTTCTGACGTTTGATACCAGATGGAGCTGCAATTTCAAGCTTGGCATTTTAAACCGCAGTGTTTTCGATGCGCCATCTGGTATCAGGCGTGAGAAACAAAGTAATATACACTGTTGGTAATATTCTATGTAACCTAATACTTCTATTCACCGGTCTTGTATTTCTTAAATTCCTAATGTTAAAATCTAATACAAACTGCGAAGATTCCTCACTGTATACTGAAAACAAATTGAATTTTAATGCTGTGACGATGAAAATCAAAGTAATATAAATAAAATATTTGTTTTCAGAGTGCTTCGAATAACCGCATTATTTCTTACATATTAGTAGTGTGAACTAAGTATATACTTATTTAAAAAATACATTAAAAAGAAATATGTAGTGGACAGAAATAATATTTTTAGTGCATTTTTTGTTATATTTTTAAACATATCTCTTCCTGGATCTTCAAATTATATTTGGGACATTCCTCACATATTTTTACTATACAAGTGTAATAGATCCCTTTGCCAAATTATATTAGGCTGCACGAGGTTATTAAATTGTTTATTTTATACAGCAAAAAATCTGTGAAATTATTAATATACACTATCATTATAGGTCTATACATACAGTGAAAGCAACAAAATATTTGTGTCTTTTTATATGTTTATACTGTCACGTAAAACCTATATATAAATAGGTAAAAGGAACTACTTTCATGTAATCTGCTCTATTTGATTATCATTATGGCTGGTGTGTAAATTGCTGGTTTTATTGGTCACTGACCCTCGTAAATTAATCCTGTTGTTACAAACATACAAGCGATTTACACTGGCAATAGAGGTGGATAATCTGCTTATGGCTTTATAACCGAGTCTCAGACCTTTTGGCGCCGATTTAAACAGTGTAAATATATGACAGTATATTGTGTATGAATAAATGAACAGAGTGACATTTAAAAACAAGTTATATATAGAGAGGGATTATCATCGGTGTGGAATGAAAGCAAACACATGTGCGGAAAATGCACATACTGTTCATTTTTTTTATAAAACTTAGTGTAAAGATAATAAACAAGATTTTACATGTCAAAAGATATGAAGAGATAAACATTTGCTTTCCTGCATTGTTAACAGGAATTTAAGACATCCATATTTCTTTTGTGCTAAAATGCATGTATAAAGTTTGAAGCCATTTCAAAAATTAAGAAACCACATAAAGGTGAATTTTGTATAGTACTGTATTTCAACATTCTCTGGTTGTTTTAGAGTGGATTGCGTTGTAGAAATATCAAAAGAATAAATCACACAGGGAATTATATAATTGGAGTACAGTATACGAGATTGGCATTTTTTTCTCACATAAAAATGCATTAATGTGCATAATTTTTCATTTGGGGCTCGTTTATTTTTCCCAAATAAAAACTGCATGCAATGTAGTTTGTAATTAAACTCTCGTATTTAATTCTTTTCTCCGAAAATTGTGTCTAAATCCTGGAATGAAAGGAAATGATATCACAGTAACCTCCAGATTGCCATTATACAGTGTTTCTCCTTTTCACTGATATAATAGGCCTCGTATACTATATTATGAGTCAATGACATCTCATATAAGAGTTGTTGATTTTGGAACCTGTGCCCATTCTGGAGCCAAATTGGTGATAATGGTGTGTATTGGCACAAAGTGGCAAGAAATTACATATATATAGCAACTGTGGGGAAACACTGATTGGATGAAGGGAATAAATCCAGCAATTTTATATACATAGGTACCTATACATAATGACATTTTATTTATTTCTCATTTTGTTAAATAAATGCACAGACAATAAATTTTAAATGTCTCGGAGGAATTGAAGTGTACAATATGTTAACACAAATAGGTGGCAGTGTTTACAGTATAGAAGAGTGCAAATGTTAGAGGTTTCAGATTGGTGTTTCTCATCCACTATAATTAGCTGCTAGAGTCTATACAGCAAGTTCTTTGTGATGTCCTCCACTTACATGATGAGATTGGAGTAAAGGACCAAGAAATCAATTGCCAATTACCATGTATACAATGACAGGGTAATGACTGTAATTTCCTTATCACAACTTCTCTTTCAATGCTATTTTTCATTTTAGAAATCTGAAATCTGTCTAGAATGGGATATAAAGTTGCAATTTCGGTTACCTATAAATTTGTTTTAAATTTTATATAGCTATACATGTTGGAACAAAAATAGTGATAAAACATGATTTGAGATAAAGGATGTTTCAAAAGCAGTTTAATTGCTGTCATTTGTTATTCGTTGGGTGTGTATATTATATAAGGAGAATGATGAAACAGGTCAGCAACCTTGTGTGGGACGATGATACTTTATTTATAACAATTGCCTTGACAGAAATTTGAGCTGTACTATTAGATGAACCTAACAGCTCCCAACCTATGACGTCACAGGTATATGTAGAATGGGCTCTGGCTAAATATATGCATTGACAGCACAGAATGTGCATTTAATTTGTAATTACGATGCACATGCATGTTGGCACCTCAATGAAATGCACGTTGGCCATTAATTACAGTATAATGTTGATTGCAATAACGTGCACTGGTTGCAAACAAGCAGTTTATAGTTGTGCTAAAGAAAAATCGGTCCGACTCCTGAGTTTAGCTTTCTTGTGCTACTGCTACTACTGTATATATGAATAAACAAATCGATAAATATACGAGTAAATAAATAAACTCCAATCCCAGATCTGCATGCTGGAAATAAAACTTGCATGTGTATTTCACCTAATAAAAGTATGATGGAAATTCATATTAATCGGAAAACATGTGTATCATGTGCTACATAAAATAAAATCAGGAAATTATAATTTATTAATGTATAGTATTGTGAAATTGTTGGTGTTGTTTTATAAATTAAAAATTCTGAAAAAGAAAAAGTTGAAATAAATTTTTATAACCATGTAGATAACATTCGTTAATTTCAATTTTGTTGTGTAAATATATAAATTCAATTTTATGTTATCCTGCATGGCTTTTCCGTCATTTTTCTATTTGATGTCTAATACTGTATTAAGATTACAGTAACTGTGATAATTTTTGCAGAGATGTGAATTCCGAATGAATGAAAATAAATGGAAATGATATTTAATATCAAAACTCTGTTTTTCAAATTTCCTAATAGGTACAGTATTAAAACTGATTTTGGGATTTAGGAAGATTTAAGTTCTACATTAGAATTTTTATGGATGAATAAGCTGAGCAAATGTTTAAAAAACTTTGAAAGTATATTTATTGCACGGTTGCAAGTTGCTTTGGGAATTTGCAAATGCCTGAACGTGATCTGTAAATTGCATGGAGCAGTTACATGAAATATAGATGTATAGCCAGCCAGCCATTCGTCTGATCATTGCTGGCCAAAATCTGTGTGCACACATTTTCACGCACTGCCAATAAATTCAGCACACCGCAATATTGCTCATTCTTTTGCAAGTGCATTTGCACGGATATAATGGCCAGAAGATTTATATGTAACTTATATAACTTATTCTTCAAACTTTTGTGTGCAGAAGATAATTAAAGGAGAATTGTCACGGTTTTGCAATGTAACCTTACATAAAAACAGTAAATAGTTACGTATTTCGGATATTTATTGGCAGCAGAACTTTGAATTTTGGTGAAAGAATGGCAGAGATGTGGAATTTCTGAATTTGAACGTTTTCGT
>JAQFZQ010001908.1:0-16567 GCA_034696005.1 Glomeris marginata
TTGGCGTCACTCGGCCGCCATGTTTAGCGAGACGATCGAGATGCGGATCAAGTTTGCGGATCGCTTCAAACGCGTTAGCGCTTATATTACTGTTCAAAACTTATATAAATGCCTTCCTGACGTAGTGAAATAAAAATACAGGTATCCCGCGTGATTTTCACATCGCTTTTCTTCAGATGGTTATAACCCTCGATCCACAAATTTGATCCGCATCTCGATCGTCTTGCTAAACATGGCGGCCGACTGACGCCCTCGGTAACTCCAAGACAGGAATTTACCCAGAAGGCGTTGCGAAAACGCCAACTTCTGGCTTTGAGCATGGGTTGCGTCTGTGCGCTCTGCTTGCCACTCCAGAACCCAATAAACCTCCATGGTCACTCACTATAATCACATAATTGCTGCAGCAATACCATTAACAGAATTTCCAGCCAGGTGGTACCCTGTTTAAAGAGTACATCTGCATCTAACGGTGACTCATCGACACTCAACTCTGGTGCCCACTACTGTACAGCACCACAGTGGAAGCATTGATAGCAGCGCCACCAACGGATTTCTCCAGGAACCTTGTCGAGAAACTTGTGAATACAGGGACTCTAATTCGATACTGTAAGATATCGATATCGGTATCAGTATCGGGATCATCTGCTGATATTTATTGTTTTTGCAGCCTTCTGATAATTTTGTGTAGCAAAAGTATTTTCAAAGCAAGTGAGTAGGATATTTATAATCCAATCAATCTAATTCAGCAATAGGTGAGTATATACAGTGCTAAGTTTACATAAATGAGATGAGTTATGTTTTTGATTCTGATAGATATGTAATTTATGCAACCATGTACAGCTCCTTTGTACATCAGAAACCAGCCCCTGTATTGGAAAGCAAATTCCTACACCCATCATATTTTTAAGGTATGTATTTTTTAGCCACGTGGAATTAATATAACATTTTATCTTGGGCACATCCAGTATTATTGAAACTCCATGTAATCATAATTCCTTATGTATTTTGTGTACCTATGGTTTTATTTTGGTTTTCAGCTTCGACTTCGATGGAAATAGGAGGGACATATATATTGTAGATCTAATACATAATTTGTGTTTGTTCATGTATATGGTGCATTATAAAATATTGATGTCGGTAAATTCAGAATTTTCAATTACATAAAACATTCAATGTTCTATTCCAGGGCCAATTAGTTAATTTGATGACATTTGCATGTTAACTCAACCACAGTTTTCTCCCCACCATCTCAGAATTGATTGATTGATTGATTGACACTTGTTGTATGGATAGACACATACAAGAGGCAAGAACATTTGCAAAATATCAGATTTTTGGGGGCCTCCATTACCACAGCTGCAGAATTATGCAAAAATTACAATGTAGCGGACCCAAACCGTAACAGTTTATTATTTTCTTTATAGTTCTTGCATATCTAATAGAACTAGAACAAGAAGGTGGCCTTATATGCACGTTCAGTTGGTCCTTTAAAAAATGTGAACATCAATATATCTGTAATTCTTTTTAAAAACGAATTTGTAGCTGTAGGAAAATAAACCAGACAAATTTAGCAACCTGCCCCAGGTGCTAACCCTTAGTAAAGGAGGCGTTGCTTCACTACAGCGCACAGAATTTATATTGCATTCCTGCATTTGAAAAGTTCTGTATGGTTCATAAATGCACCACATTCTCTGAAAATAATTTTGACTAACTACATGTAATGTGCTCTTCAATCGCCAAATTCGAAATTGTGCCACATCTTCAACAGTTCAAAAGTTAGAACATGGTTGACCTTGAAGAGGACACCGTAGGTCACGTGCGATATTACCCCATATGACTTCCTATTCAGTAGTGAAAACCATATTAAGTTACCATTTACCATTTTCAAGATATTTAAAAAATGACAAGAGTTTTGCTGCACCCTGTATATTAGTGGTAACAATAATGAGTGTATACAAATACCAATTACATGTGATGACAATGTTTACTTTGTTTAGTATATGCAGTAACTTTCTTTGTAGACTCCAACTGAGAATGCACCAAATACAATCATTATGGTATGTTTCAGTGTCCCAGATAAGGCCCACTGTACATGCATTCATAACAGTGCTTTTACATTACACAAAAGCTCTTTGATGAATTGCAAGGACAAGCGTTGTGCAGAACATATGAATAAATGGAATATGGCATTGGTTCCACACTGCCGTAAATAATTTTGTTTGTTGCAATGTGGAAATCTTTGAAGTGGACGAGTTCATTAATTACCTTCGTTTCCATCGAAATCAAAGTATGCAGTAAATTTACCAGTTCCTATTATACAGTGTACAGCTGTGATGTATACTACAGGTTGTATATTGTGAGCAGGATCTGCGAGGTTTTCAGATTAAGTAGGGGAGGAAGTGCTCCGCCCCTTGCCTTACAGTTTCCATTTTTCAACAATGGGAACCGGTTAAGTTCGTTTTCCTTTCTTAATCCGAAAACCTCGCACATCAGGCCTTTTAATATATTAACAGTTTTCCAATCACTGAATTAAAATTGGGTAACTCGAAAACTAATTGCCAGATTGTATTGATGTTAACATTTTCAAACCACCAACTGATGGTTCATCTGAGGCCACATTCTTGTTTTATGTTTATTAGCCATGCAAGAACCATACTAATTAACATAAGGAAATGTTTCCTACTGAGATCCGCAAACCCTTAATTTCTTCATAATTTTACAGCTCCGGCAATAAAGGCCCCAAAAATAAGATATTTTGCGAAAGTTATCACAAATTTGCCTATCAGTGCAAAATATGTTAATCAATTGTGATAGGGCGTGGTGAACTTTGTGGTCGAGTTGACTTGGGATTACCCATATGTTAAAACGGGGTAAAGTGCGTCTATCAATCTGGCGGTCGTATTTTAATTCCAAAAATTAACAAAATTTTAGCATGATAAAGCCAACAATAGCTTAACTAAATAGAACAATGGTGATTTTATTGATAGCTCTTTCACAATACTCAAAAAGTATTCTGAAGCAAAAAGTGTTGTGAATAGCCCCGGTCTCCCCTATATATGTTACAGGGAATATGAAAACTAGGGATTATGCAAAAACACTGAACCTGTTATTATGAGAAATCAATGTTAAAACACTGAATTACATAAATACCGCTTTTCTCTTGAACTTTGCAATTTTATTACTCGTGCGTGGGACTGAGTTATATACAGGGTGAGTCATAAGTCCATTGAACCCCTTATAATTTCCAATCTGTGTACAAATTGTGTACTTTGATAAATGGAACATAATGTACATATTGTGTGGGCAATGCAATGGAGCAGTTTTTATCAACCAAAGTAATTTGAAACATGCCGTTCCAATTTCTGAAATCTTTATTTTCAAAAACAGATAGGTAGTGTCAATTAGGGATATGTGAAGCATGGCACACTGGACTTACTTAGGTTACGTTTTTAACGTGCTAATGGCTCGCCTAATAAAATAGGCTTACCTCAAAACCCTTTAGGAGATTTGCAAAATTCCTCATTCCTCAAATTCATGTATGTTAGTTTATGTAATTTTTTTTTTAAATTGATCAGTCCCGATTTTTGGAATGTGCCTGGTAATAATGTTCTCGACACTGGTAGTAATTCATTTGTGTTATACATTACAGGCGACAACACTTGTGCTGGGAAGGTTCGGACCAAGTGCCAGTAACTTACTTGTTGTGAGTTCTTGTGTGTCCATAATATGGCGTACCTGTACCTGCAAAGCAAAAAGGAGTTCAGTAATGCAGAGGCATTTACTGTATTGCAGGTTGTTGAAGGTGATACCTTCACAGCAGACCTGTCCTCCCTGCCCCTTGTTGACTATCACTCCGGTGATGTGTATGTCATAAGGTTGAAAAGCCCACATGACGAAGACTGGAAGGGTGATAAGCGGGGATGGAAACACTATGGCAAACATTTGGCAGACGGTGTTAAAAAGGTCTATTATCAGGTAGTAGTGGGGCGCTGGGATGTCTACTCAACTAAATTCAAGAGGAATGTTTATACGTTGATAGCTCCCAGTAACACTGCACGACCAGGGTTGATCATACATTACAGTGAGATGACACCCTTGCAGGCCAAAGAATAAAACATGGTAATGCGAAACACCATGAAAGGCCATTCATATCAATGGTTCACTCAACACGGGAGGGGATTCGCGCAAAAGTGACAGAAGGTATGCGACCCCAGGAAGCTTGCGAGCAGAGTAAGCAAGGTGTTGAAGTGATGGTACGTGGCGAACAAGGAGATATTAAACATAACGAAGACTGCCACTGGAAGACTGCCACTGGATGATACATACAATTTGACATTATTGTACATGACGGGGTTTGAAAAGTTCATCTGGCACTTTAAATTAGTCACAGGAGTTGTTGTCATTTTTGGAGATGACAGCGCAATAACCTTGGCAAAGCACCTTTTGAAGGCAAGCAGCAAAGATGAGTCTCTTGAACAGCTTATGTCATATGACACCACATTTGAATTGGGAGATTTCTTTGTTTCCTTGCCGGTGATGAGGAATACTGAACTGCAAGGGGACTCTATTTTCCCAGTATTGTTCATGTTGCACCAGAAAAGACCTGAGAAGGTGCATGACATGTTGTGGATTTGCTCAAAATAGAGCAGTATGGCCAAAATGTACCAATAGCCAGTGACAGAGAGAAAGCCATAATGAATGTCATCAGTGCAAATGCTGGCTGCAACCATGTCATTTGCCACAACCATATCAAAAATGACATTAAGGTTTCATTGAAAAAACACAATGGCATGCAAGGTGATTATCGAGGCTACAATGACAATATAAAGCGCTTACTTGCTTGCGAAACCACAGATGGTTTTGATGCACTGTACAATGACCTCAAACAAGTTTGGTCGCAAGAATTTGTGAAGTACGCTGATGATATGCATGATGATATGCGAAGATATGCAATTGCTGCCATGACCGACAGGTATGCAGCTTTCACACTCAAATCTCCCACGAACAACATCAGTGAGAGTTTGAACAAAATGGTGAAACAACGGAACCATTGGGAAGAGCTGCCAGTGGATGGATTAGTGTTATCCATGTACTTGATGCAGCAGGCTATGTTGCACGAGTTTAACAGGGGATACAAAGATTTTGGGAACTACCACTGCAAAGAAGCAGTGCGAAACACAAAAGATCTGCGCCTGGAACATGTTTGAACTGCAGGAAAGGGATATCCCGTTGCAAAAGAGGCCTGGATACGCAATGAGTTCTATGGCCATGGCTGAGCTGAGTGTAGACAACAGCTTGGTTTCATACAAATGGTTGTCTAAAACACATTGTCAGGAGCCCTTTTTATGAAGAATACTATGTTGTAAAACTGGGCCCTACAATCTCCTGTTCCTGCAAAAACAACAATTGTTACCATGTTAAAGCAGTAGAACTGCTTACTAATGCAGACTTGGTTGCAAGAAAAGCCAAAGTTGCAAGACTGTCGGATTTGACAAAGAGCAGGAAAGCTGAAGGGAAGAGCGGACTCTGCCGCCCTAGAAAAGGAGATGTGGGTGTTTCCCCAGCCCCCGACTCTGAGGTAGCGAGGAAGAAGTCAAAGGGGCCGGTGTTTGAGCAGTCAACACCGCAGCGTTTGCCAGCCACACCGACAGGCAATACCTCACCTTTCAATGACATTTCATGCATTGAAGCACCAACGGGTGAAATTGAAAGCGACTTGGAGATTATGCGGCTCACTGGGTTTATGCCTAGCACGGATGACACTCCACAGTTACAGTTTTCGGGTGACCAAACCTGTCTTAAACCTGGTGAACAAATAACTAACTTCACACTGGATGATTTCACCAAAAACATCATTCAGATATCTGGAATGGAAAACAACATTTGTGTAATTCCTGGCTGCATCTATGAGACTTTACGAAGTGGGCGATACAAATCAGCCATAGCACATATACACAGAAATGAAGGTCTCAATAAAGACGCCTTGTATGTTGTAATGCCAATAGACCAGCAGAGAGGTATACATTGGGTCGCTGGTGTCATCAGCTTTCGCAATCGTGAGGCTTACGTCTTGGATTCAATGACCTTTCACAGTTATGCAATGGAGATTTGTGAAAGTTTAGCCAGAACGATAGTGCTGTGTCATGCTGTGGCTAGAGTTGCATGCGACATAGACCATTGACAATTCATTTACAGCACAGATTGCCCAAAACAAAGAAATGGTTTTGATTGTGCACCTAGAGTTGACCATCAAATGCACCCACCTCCTGCTAAACTCGACTGGGTCCATCCAAGGAATACTAATAGGGGGGTTATGGAAGGGAAACGCTTGCCTAGCAGCAGTTACGATGTGTGCCGAAGAATGCAGCTTGCTTGACCTTGGCCTGACCAATTACAGGCCTCCGTGTTCTGTGTCCGGTTTCTGTGCCAAAGACGAAGCCACGAGTCAACGGCGAATGAACTGTGAAACCAATGAGCTCATTGGTGAAACCACCGGTGAAACCACGCCCACATACGCATTGCATGTTGGGTAATTTCCGCACTCCCCTTTGCTATCTATAACACGGCGTTTCCCTTCTATAACCCCTATTAGTATTCCTTGGTCCATCCCATGCGAAAGGGGACATTCAGGTTTGGTGACACAATCAGCACGGGGAAAATTCTTAGAAAAATCCCCAATTGCACCTTGCACCAAACCTGAATATCCCCATTCGCATGGGATGGACCCGGTCGAGTTTAAAAGAAGGTGCGTGCATTTGATGGTCAACTCTAGTTGCGACCTCTGTACAGCCATCTGAGCTCTGGACTTTGAATGTATGCATGGTATCATCACAACAGTGGGAGCCGGTGCCGTCAGTTTCATGCAACTTCTTGCACAAGAAATGTTGCATGACCTAACCTCCCCTTCTACCAACCTTGCCAACACCGTGCTTAGCTTGGTGTCATTTCTTTGCCTAGAAGGGCAAAGAATTTGCATATTCAGATGGTATATCCATGCAATCGGTGTTACACGTGCCGCCAAATATGGTGCCGTGACTTATGTTTTGCGCATGATGCGACATGCTGGCTCGATCAGCAAATATTTTATTTATTTTGTAGATTCCCTCCCAGTATGGTATTCAGTAGGTTGTTGAATTCAGCCGTTGCCGCCAGGGGTTGTAGCTGCCGATGGGTCGAGGCTAGCAGACGACGTGGATACTGGTAGCTTGAGGTAGCTGTATTGGCTGCCCAGTGTAACTGTTTCGTTTTCCAATGCCAGAGGCAGAGCCGATCTTCCCCCTTTACCATTGTCCAGCAATTATATAACAATGGTAAAGGGGGAAAATAGCCTTCCGCTCTAGAAATGGAAAAGGAAACAGTTACACTGGGATGGATATACAGTAAAACTTCGTTAATACGAACCCTTTTAATATGAACCCTCGGTTAATACGAACTAATTTAAAAGTCCCAGCCAACCGGTAATACAACCCCATGTTATTTTTACTGTATAATACGAACCCTCTTAAAACGAACAATCGGTTAATACGATTGACCAAAGCCCAAAAATAACGAACTTTTGGCGTAATTCCCCCCAAAATGTTTAAATATTTTCGGTCAAAGGTATAATTTGTCCCACATGTTGAACTTGGAATGGGTTTGCACACTCGCCCCCACCTACATAGCCTTGCACATTGCATTTCCTACTAGCCAGGCAGTGTTGGAGGCTATACTAACAGTTTTCTTATGTAATTGGTACACTTTAACTTTGTTAACTTGAAAACCAGCTTTTAATAAATGTTTAACCAAATATAACCACTTTTTATAAGCAAGTTTCAAGTGTATCGCATATTTGCAATTTATGAAAGTTAAATATAGACCAGAACTTCACCATGTATTTTTTTGTATAATTTATTATTCAAACGGATAAAACGAACCTCGGATAATACGAACCAAATTATCCAACCCGGCGGAGTTCGTATTAACCGAGTTTCACTGTAGTTGGCTTTGCGGTGCATTCGGGAAGGGCCAAGGAGGTTGGAATAATAATGGAGAGAGCATGTGGGGGAAATTGTGTAGCAACTAAGGTCGTGGTGTGTTGCCTGGTTGGAAGGGTATGTATCACAGAATTCGTCTGCTCTAGTACTGGAGGGCAGCCTATGTAACCAAGGAATTTACCTTGATTTTTAATCGTATACAGCCATTACATTGTCCTGGCCATTTCCACAATATACATATATTGTGATGCATAACTGCAATTATGTGTTTTTGTGTTGAATATTGGAAAAGAGAATACATGTAAAACGTGATTATCTTTGTGCTGTAAGTACATGCTACACATATATACACGATAATGTCAACAGTCATCAAAATAATATATCCTATACAGTTACTTACAATCACACATATGAAGAGATTGATCGGAAATCACACCATGAATCCCGATGAAAGCCAGCAGGGGAAAATAAAATAGGCCTAGAAGGAAAGCAGCCGACGCAGCAACTAATAAACAGCTCCAAAAGGGGCGTGGCAAGTAGTTGGGTTAGCCTTCTACACCGTAACCACTTTTAGCACAGGAGGTATAGGACATGCTCCCTCCATTATTATTCCAACCACCTTGGGAAGGGCTGACTCGCGGCTGGTGCTCGGTATTTCCGTCGCTCACCGATGGATGGTGCTACGATGCCGTGGATGGCTGGATCGCTGCCGGCCATTCAGTTTGTCAGATGCCGATAAGCCTATCGGAGGAGAAGGTTGCTCAGTCGGCCGTGGTCGTCCGTCGAGGCTGAAGGAGAAACCGCGGAGCCGAGGAAAGGAATCACACTCCAAGGTTTGCTTATATGCTTACTATATTTGTAGGCAAGGACTCTACTGAGGTTCAAGGCTTGCTGTACAAGCTTTGGGAAGCCACTGCTGTGGCGAGCAATCTGCCATTTCTGCAGACTGCACCTCCTTTTATACATTTCCGAAACAGGAAAAGGACGGAGCATGCATACGTAAGTAATTAGAAAAACATGTGTGGTGAGTTCAGGCCACACTAGGTAACTTAACGTACCTAACATTAAATATGTATACACTTTATAATGAGTAAAAACACATGTGAGTGATACATTGTTTGAATGAACTTTGCAGGCAGAAGCGCCTTTGAGAACGCGAGAAAAAGAACGCAAGTGATGCGAGACGTTTCTGGCATGCATTAAAAAAGGTACAAGAAACGGAGTCGGAACGTTACTGGTCCTCCCTGGTTTGCGTCGAGAAGGTGGTTTAACATTCCATCCTGGAGTAGTGTATGCTGCCGTATACCGTGCTGTCTTTACACCTGGACCTCGTAGAAGTCTGGCAGCACGATAGTTGTCATGCAAAGGTGCGAACAAATCATGGTCCATTGGTGTCATCTGAGTTGATGGCTGGACGTTTGTGTTGAGGAGGGCTTCTCCTTGGTGAGTACCTTTTCCTTTTTTCGATATCTCGGCGCCTCTTGGTGGGTGGACGCCGTGGTCTAGTTGTTACTCGTTGTCCTCCTAGTTGAGGTGGTGTGATCACTGGACTCAGAGGTGGAGGTGGGGATGGACATGGTGCCATCAGCAATGCAAGCAGCTCTTCCTCCAGTGTTGGAGGCAGTGGAATGGTTGCCATTTGTAGCAGCTGCAGGTCTGGTGTAGCTGCTTTCTATGGCACCATCAGAGGGTCCGGCGATGTAGGTGACATCGGAGGGCCCGGCGATGCAGGCGACATTGGAGGGTCTGGCGATGTAGGCGACAACGGAGGGTCTGAAGATGCAGGTGACATCAGAGGGTCCGGTGATGCAGGTGACATCAGAGGGTCCGGCGATGCAGGTGACATTGGAGGGTCCGGGGATGCTGGTGACATCGGAGGGTCTGGTGATGCAGGTGTAATCGGAGAGTCTGGTGATGCTGGAGACATCGGAGTGTCTTGCGAAGCCATGGTCTGTGTAGATGTGGTGGCTGGTGATGACTCCGTTGTCTGCTTGCCTTGCGAGACCTTAAAGCACATCTGAAAGAGGGGTACAAATTGGACTATGGTCAGTGACTCAAAAGCCGTTTAAACGGCTTTCGCTAGAATTCTAGCGAATCATGGATAGACTAATTGACGGGCAGTACAAATTTACGCAATGGCAGGGCAAGGGGCAGGGTTGGTCATAGTCTAATTTTCCCGCCCAGTCAGATGTGCTTTAACCTTCTTTGTTTGTGTCTTCCGAGATTTTGTTCCAATTTTTTCCCGTCTGTGTTGAACGATCTTTTTTTGGTGTTCTTTTCAGCAGACGTTTGAAGAGAACTACATAGTTGTCTTGCTTGGAATTATTGAAACTTGGAAAGAGGGGTTAGAGGAGCCATGTTTTGCACTATCTTCAGCTGTGGTCCCAAGCAGTCTGGTGGGTAAAATTTGAGGGCGAACTGGTCTTTGCCCACTGACTTCAGGGAAGTTGATGACATCATAATCAATAGGGGCCTGTGTTGACATGTGGTACTGTTTAAGGTCCTGCACATGGTAAGTAACTGGCTTGCGTCTTTTGGTTTTTATGATGTAGGTAACTGGAGACAATGTTTGGATAATCTTAAATGGCCCATCCCATTTAGGTAGAAGTTTGCTGGACACTCTTTCTGCTGCATTAGAGAGATGGTGTGACCGGATGAGTTCCAAATCCCCTTCTGTGAAACGTAATCTGCATGTTTCTTGTCATAGTGGTCTTTTTGTAGCTGACCACACTGTTCAGAAGATTCGGCTGCTTCACATGTGGCAAGTTGTTGACCTGCCCACCTTTGCGGATCACTTGTGGAATGGTCCTCGTTGATCCAATTCGATATGGGGTGTCGAGGATGGAACCCATATAGAAGATATGCTGGGCTGTACTTTGTGGTGTCGCTGTCAGCGGTCCGAGTGGCGAAGAGCAGCTGATCCAATAGTTCGTCCCATGTCTGATGAGTTTCAGCGAACATAGCCTCTTTGGAAACTAAGTCTTAATTCGCTCTTTCAGTTGGGTTGGACTGAGGGTGATATACTGGATTATATCGTAGATGGATCCCGAGTTGTTTACACAGAGGTGAGAAAGGTTTGCCGTGAAACTGTGTTCCGTTGTCAGTGTGAACTGAGCGTGGTGCTCCATAGCGACATACAATATCTCGCATGAAATGTTTGCAGATGATGGCACCTGTGGCTCGGCGCAGTGGAAAACGTTCTACCCATCTGGTGCTCTTGTCGATGGCTACCAGGAGGTGGTAATGTTCTTGTCGAGTCTTTGGTAGTGGTCCAATGAGGTCTATCGAGACATCAATCCACGGGTTCGTCTATGGTCGAGGTACCAAACGTCCTTTAGTTTTTGCTTGTTTGGCTTTATACTTTTGACAGCAGTCACATTGTCATATGTATTCTCCGACAGCGCGATTGATTCCCGTCCAGGTGAAGAGGCGTTGTATGCGTAGCAATGTCTTCCAGATCCCAAGTTGTCCAGAGAGTGCATGGTCATGATGGTGTTGCAGTATTTCCGTCACGAGTTTGGCAGGCACCACAATTTTCAGACTGACTTCTGCTTCGTCATCCTCACGTCGTGGTAAATATTCATAGAGAACACCATGCTGTAGTATTGTTTAGATACTTCCTCACCTTCCTGCAGGCGAGTTATGAGAGGCTTGAGAACCGGGTCAAGTTCTTGTTTAGTCCGAATGGTGTCAAGAAGGATGGGTGATGTTGCATCATCGTCATCTGCTTCCTCGATGTCCTCGGTGATGTCCAACGCGTAGCAACGTGAAGGAGCATCTGCAGCGTCATTGTCTTTGCCAGGTCTGTATTTGATTGTGAAGGAAAATTCATGCAAACGAAGTGCCCATCGAATTAACCTGCCCGTTGGGTTCTGGAGGTTCTAAAGCCATTGAAGACCACGGTGATCTGTTTCCACCATGAAGTCCTGCCCTTCCAGATAAGGCCGGTAATGTTCGATAGCCCAAATTATAGCAAGGCATTCTTTTTCCACTGTCGCATACTTTTATTCTGCAGATATCAGTCTGCGGCTGGCGTAAGCAATGGTCTGGTAGTGGTTCTCAGAGTTTGCTTGAGATAGGATGGCTCCAAGTCCGATATTACTTGCGTCTATCTGTACGGTGAAGGGACAGCTGTAGTCTGGGCGGATAAGGATAGGAGCTTCAGTCAGCTTGGTCTTGAGGGACACGAAGGCCTGTTGCTGTGCAGATGTCCATGTCCATAGAACTCCCTTGCGTGTGAGATGTACCAGTGGTTCTGATGTCTGAGCAACATCAGGTAAGAAATTTCTGTACCAATTTATTATCCCGAGAAAACGGCGAACTGCGGTGATGTCACTGGGTACTGGAAAGTTCTGAATGACATGTATTTTACCAGGAGCTGTCATGAGACCATCAGGAGTTATTACCTGTCCAAGGAACTGTAACTCTTTTCTTCCGAAGTAGCATTTCGAGGCTTGTGCAGTAAGTCCTGCTGAGCGAAGGCGGTGGAGGACATCACAAAGTACCAATAAGTATGCTTCGAAGGTAGTGGTAGCAATCAAACTGTCGTCTAGGTAACAATAACATGAAATCCATTTCAGGCCATCCAACAACCTGTCCATAAGGCGTTGAAACGTTGTGGGTGCATTGGTGAGCCCGAAAGGCATGCGTTGAAACTGAAAAGTTCCAATGTGCGCAGTGAAGGCCGTCTTTTCCTGGTCAGCAGGAGCCATTGCGATCTGCCAAAATCCACTCTTGAGGTCCACCAGGCTGAAGAACTTGGCTTCGCAAAGTGAGTCTAGGAGGTCATCAATCCTGGGCAGGGGGTAGACATGTTTCTTTGTAATCGCGTTAAGTTTGCGGTAGTCCACGCAGAATCTCCATCCTTCGTCTTTCTTTCGAATTAGGACGACGGGTGCTGACCATGGGCTCTGGCTGGGCTCTATGATCTCTGTGTCGAGCATCTTCTGCACTTCTTCGATGATCATACGTTTTGCCAGTAAGTAGCGATATGGAGTTAGGCTAACTATCTCATCTCGGGTGAGCTCGATGTTTGTGTGTGATGAGATCTGTGAATCCAGTCTCTTCACGGGGTACATCTTTGTACTCACCGAGGAGTAGTTCAAGCTGTCCTTGTTGCTCTTCACTCAGATTAACAGTTGAGATTTCCTTGTCTGTTTCAGGTGGGCTTTCCATCGGAGCGACATTGAAGTATCCCACGGTTGATGACAGGGTTTTTGGAATGTCTCGGAAGTTGAATCGGCGTTCAGGTTGATCTTCAAACCGAAGCTGATGTGGTTGTCCTCGAGGAAGTCGTTTCCCAGAAGTAGGCAAACTTTGGATTCTGGATGCACCATTGCGTTGAGTTGAAGCTCTCGTCCTTGCAGTTGGCATGGGCAGGTAACTCGCTGCTTGATGATGCTGACACCGTTGAGAGTCTCAAGGCGATGTCTCGGGATGTCTTGTAGGGACACCCCAGGGCCATTGATTTTACCAAGGAGGGTGCTGTTGATAACGGAAACTGCGGCACCACTGTCGAGGAGGGTCTCCGTTTCGACGTTGTTGATGAGGAGTTTCACTTAGCACATCCTGTCTGGTCTGGCCATGGCGAAGTGGGCAGCAACTTTGTTGGTCGTGGCTGGTGCACTTGCTGAGGTTGATGGTTGAGTGGTCTTCTTCTGTTCAGCTTTCCATTTCCTGCACTCGGCTTTTGTGTGTCCGAGGTAGTGACAATACTCACACTTCTTTCTGTCCTTTTTAGGGGTTGAAGAGTTGTTGTTGCCTTTAGGAGTGCCCTTGTGGTTTTTACCTTCCTCTTGGGATGTGGTTGACAAACCAGGCTTAGAAGTCTGCGATTTCTGCTTTTTGGAGTGACCTTCCTCAACTGGCTGTTTGAAGCGCGTGATGTCGCCGAGGATGGCTCCTGCTACCTTACCGTAAAGTTTCAGTGAGTTGAAATTTCCTATCTCGTGGTGACAGAGGTAGGGATGTATCTCTGGCCACAATGAACCAAGAAGTCTTTTCGCTTGCTCCTCTTCAGGTGGTGATCCCTGCATGCGTTGGTACATCTCCTGGATCTGGATGATGAAGTCTATGGTGGTTTCTCCGGGCTTCTGGACGCAGCGACAGATCTTGTCCAAGACTTGGTAGCACCCAGGGTTGAAACGTACTTTTGATGCATTTGCAGAAGTCCGTCCAAGTGGTGATAGTCGACCTTTCATTGTGCCACCAGTAAAGAGCGCGGTCCTCGAGGATGAGGGCAACACTGCGTAGAGCTGCCTCTTCGGTGACCACTTCGGTGGAGCGAAAGTCTTCTACTTGCATCAGGAACGTAGTTACACGTTCTGGGTCTTTATCATAGTACTTGACTTTGCATTTGGCCAGGGTACGAGGTTGAGGTCCACTGCCATGGTGGTTACTCACCAATGTCGGCAGTGGTGATGCTGCTGGTTGTTTACTCGCTTGCATAGCACTAATCTGCTGGGTGAGGTCTGCAACCTGCTGCTGGAGCTGCCGTAGTAGTTCCACATCCATTCTTCAGGTGCTGGGAGGATACTGACGTCCTGACTTTAAAGTATGGGCTTCTTCTGAGGTATCCATACTGGCTCTTCGTCAGTAAAAGCTTGTTTCGCTGCAGCTGCCGAACCCTTGTAGAGGTGCTCTCAGTTCCCCGGAAACGTCCTTAGGGCTTCCTTTGGTATAGGAATGCTGTTAGTCCTTGTAGAGGTGCTTGGCATAGAGGGCCCCACGTTGGGCGCCAATTTGTGACGTGCTGGCTTGGTCGGCAAATATTTCATTTATTTTTTAGATTTCCCCCCAGTTTGGTATTCAGTAGGTTGTTGAATTCAGCCGTTGCCGCCAGGGGTCGTAGCTGCCGATGGGTCGAGGCTAGCAGACGACGCGGATGCTGGTAGCTTGAGGTAGCTGTAGATGGCGCTGCGGTGCCCTCGGGAAGGGGTGACTCGCGGCTGGTGCTCGGTAAATCCGTCGCTTTCCGATGGATGGCGCAGGTACTTTACATTCATTTAGGTTAAGTTAGGTTAGGTTAAACAACTGAAACACGGATTTATACGGATCTATAATGCCCTTTAAAAACCATTCGCGGCTCGATGGCCCTCGATTGCAAGGCTAGGGATACACACTGCGCTGTATTTTTGTAAATATGCCAGCAGCACTAAAAGCAATGTTTAAAGGCGTGCTCTGAACCACAGCGCCAACACACAGATAAACCCATCGAAACAGACCACAAAACTTTTGAAAATCGTAAACGAAGCGCCTTAGGCGCGAGTATGGCATGCCTGTGCAGAAAAAGCTTGTGTTACGGATGGTGATGAGGAGTGTAATCCATCAGCATTGCATTGGGCGTTCCAATCCATTCAGCCACTTTCTTGGCATCTTGTGTGTTGCATAATACAGGAGCTGCAAGTGTGCCATACGTGCTGTGGAAAAACGGTGGCAAATTCAAACTGGTCATTTCGTGAACCGGTAAATAATTGGTTGTTTTACATAAATTGTACATACTACAGTTTATTATGAAGTACACATTGATATGGAAGGCAGTTTAGGTAGTGATGCAAAATCCTACCGGAGGTTATTTGAGGGCGGCCAGCAAATTACTAAAATTTTTGAAAATTCTACTTAGCGATTTCAGAACTGTAGGCATTGAAGATTTCTGGTGGGCCTCATTTGGCCAACATAATATAAGTAGTTATTATAATAGTTATTATAGTAGTTATATACACAGATCGAGGGCATGAACAATTAAATTAACTTAGGGGTCAGTTTGTCACACTTTATCTGCAACAATATTTTGGTCACATGTAATTCGTTACACAATTTTTGTGACATTCAATTTGTAACATTAATAATTAATCCATTTTTAAGAATTCCTGTGTAAGATAATGTGATTTGTAAGAATTCTAATCTTCCTATATGCAGAATCCAAATCTGAAAACCGTTTTATATTATTACCTCTGACCTAACCTAACCTAAATTAATCAAAATTAATGAAATTAACCTAACCTGACCTAAATTAATCAAAATTAACCTAACCTGACCTAAAGTAACTAAATCAACTTAGGTCAGGTTAGGTTAGGTTAGGTCCATGCAGCAGAATTTATAATAAAAATGTCACACAACATGCACGACGAACATATATAAAGTTAGTAAAAAATTTCACCAACCAACCGGGAGGTTCCATTTAGGCTGGCAACCAACATGTGACCCAAGATGTCAGCCTCCATGTTCCAAACATTTCATTTGTTTTCTTGGATACGGTAGAGTTTATGACTATTCTGAAATAGCACAATTGATTCTTTTCCTGCCCACAGTTTTCTTTATTATGTTGTGCACAAAACGGTTGTTTATAAATTTAGGATTTGAGAAAATATTTCATTATTGCAGATATCATTTTCATTTTTCCTTTCACATGTGCACATTGACTCCATTAATAAAATTAATTGTGTCTTCTGTTGTGCAGGTAAATCAAAACAACTTGAGTAAATTAATAGGTTCATAATATTGCCGCGTAGCTTCTGGTTAATTAATTTTATCAGTTGTTTTGATTTACCAAAACTGCACTGGCAGTGCGGTCAGCATCATGAAAACGCCTTCTG
>JAQFZQ010001909.1:0-16566 GCA_034696005.1 Glomeris marginata
CGTGATTACAATTTTTCCGATTTTATTTATTTCTCGTTTTTGCATTCTCGTACGAGAAAATTCAAAGTGTCTAATATATAAAAAAACCGAAATTTAATTCCAAATATACATGGTTACAATAATTTATTAATAGTTTTACCAATTTTGTTGTATTAATATAATTTTCATTAATTGTTATTAAAATATTCTCTAATTTTATTAATATTTTCATTAATTTTATTTAAATATTTTCACTAATTCTACAATTTTTAATAAGGAATATTTATATTTACTGTATAAATTAACTACATAATGATTAAGCTTCATTAAAAATAATGTAACATTTGCACAATTTTAAAGAATTTACAAAATTTCATAAATTCAGTTGGTACAAAATTTCGATTAAAAATCGAAAAATTCCGGTGTAATGTTGTCGATGGATGCTCTAAATAAAGGTTTCATGTCCCATTTAGAGTCAAAACAAACATTTGATTGCATTTATCGAGTCCGTCGCTTTTATAATTTATAATAAACCACATGGCGAAAGAGGAAATTCGAATTTGCAACACTATTGCACGTGAAATTGACGACGCGCAACTTCTACCACACGATTCCCATTGAGATATTGCACGAGAAGCAAATCCCACGCAACATGGTTGCGAACGAAAACATTTTTCACCACCTTCCGTCACTGTCGCGATAACTCGCCCGAAAATCGGATTCCGAAATGAATTTATAACAAAATAAGACAGAAAACTGACCTTTGGTGTTGTTTTTCGTAAATCCCTTCATGGCAGTCGACGATAGTTGATTATTTTTGATGTTGAAGTCACAAAATCCACGACGACTTCCTTCTTTTCGTCGTCGATCGAACGTCGAGTCGCAGTCGCCGAATCAATCCGCCAGGCGGCGCGCTCATCGGATCGTCATTTCTAATAAAAAATTCAATTAATAACGATTCTTCCAGTTGTTTTGTCCCTATAACCTGATTTTACTGTTACATTGGTGTACTATATTATAAAGTAGTGTAGATTTCCAAGGATTGAATTCGTACAATAAAGGATTGCAGTTTTATACGGTTTTATTCGAAGATCTGAAATCTGTCATTGCTCGCGATCGTTTGCAATTCCTATCATTGGAGTCCCATAGGAACATTGCACGAGATTATTTCTCGCGCAATAAAACATTGCAATCATGGATTTTCACAAAATGCGTAAACGGAAAAACTCGCGGAAAATCGCTATTTCGAACTTAATTACGGGAAAATATGGATGGAAACTTACCAGAATGCTGTACTTTCACGCTATTGCAAGGTGTCAGTCGGTTATTTTGCGTATTTTCGGTGTAAAAAAGCGGAAATTCGGCAACTTCTTTGTTCTAATTTAGACGTCGCAATAGTTTAGACCGCCGATGACGTCGCATTTTTTCGCCGGTAGGGGGCGCACACGTCGCAATCCAATAAATCCAATGGTGCAATTTCCTTAATTATAAATTCAAGGGGTTTCTAGTAGGTGGTGGTTATTTTTAGATGTGGAAACGAGTATTTTACTGCCAATAAATGTACTATTTTATAGTGTTGCATTTCAATTTTAAATAATAATGTACGCCACCTGGTGGCAAAATTACTGTACTACTAATTTCTCATAAAAATATTTCTAAATTTGGATAAAAATATTCCAAATAGTTTGTTTTCATTTTTTCTTTTTCAAACAATATTTTATTTCGATATATATCTGCATATATAGTACATAATTACAGACATATACAGGGTGAGTCAAAAGTAATTGTACATCAGTGATAATTTATAACAAATGATTGTATTTTAAAGGGGTGGTATATAAATTGTTGAATGTTGTAAGATAGTTGGTTTTAAGTCATGCGTGTAAAATAGCTATAAAAAGGTTGAGATATATATATGACAGGTCCAGTAAGTTTACAGTGTGTTGGTGGTGCAGGTGTCCACTTCATTGACAAGTTCTCTTTGACTAACTGGACCTTCTTTTTGTTTCAAACATTTCACTGTCTACTCCATATTTCATAGAGTTGAAAAAAAAAAGTTTCTTGTTTTCCATTGGATGGACTTGCCAGTTGTCATTTTGGTCAGATGGGTAAAAAACCACTGACAGGTGATGCTGCTGTTGCTGCTCCAAAAGTCATGAATTAGACATTCATGAAGTGAGACAAAAGAAAAAGTTTGTTGTTTTTTTATTTTTTCGAGCGAGGAAAAATCAAACACTCGGTTTATTTATTTGTCTTATATTTTGTTTCCAGATATGTAGAAATAGAGAGGAATAGATAGAAATATTGACAGGAAATCAAAACAGTTTTAACAATAAAAAGATATACAGTTCAGACATTTTTCAATTTTCGAAATTAAAAGTTGTTTAAAAGTTTTTAAAAGTTTTAAAATATAATCAATCACAAAGTGAGGCTCGGTATTAAAACAAATAATACACAACCAAATTATCGGGGGAATAATGAGAAATATAATCCTGTTTTATTTAATAATAATCATTAATTATATTACATTCATTAAATAAATTAATTACCCATGCAGAAAAGTTTATTTTTATGGTATAAACTGAATTATTTTTTCTGTAATGGTAATTTATACTTATTACAACGTTTTATTAGAATTCCAGCTGATTTCCAGTTGTATATTTGATTTTTAATTCCAAGTTTTACAATGAGTTTATTATTAAATTTATTATTTATGAGTTATCTTTTCATAGATCAATATTTATAATTTTTAAAATTATTGAGTATTTACATGTAATGATGTTTTACTATGACTTGGAGAGATTTGTGCATTTTATTCTCAAAGAATATAATATTATAACATTATTTAAATTTAATGTTTCAAACATCTGTTTCAATTAAAAATATTTAGAAAATTTATTAAATTTTTAAAGTTTGTCGCGAAAGATTTTTAAGAAAAACGATAATTTATTGTTAAAATAACGTTTTGTGAGGAAAATGCAGCAAATGAATGTCATTTTAAATTTGTATATAGTCAGTTTACCTTTAGATAAACGAAACCCCGCCCTTAACCCCTCCTACTTTGCTGTCTTGCTTACGCCGCATTGGCAGTCGCAGCGTCGTAGGAGGAGCCAAAGGCGGTTTACCAAGATAAAACGAACTATATACATTTGTTTTTTTTTTCCAAAAATTAATATTAAAAATGCATTTCTTTTTCAAGATTTGATACGTTGAAATGTTTTCGAAGTTGTTCACCTTCATCTATGAAAAAATAAAACAATAATATGAGCAGGAATTTCGCGGAATTAAATCTACATGGCTGAAAACCACTTGGAAATCATCTGGAATTTTATGGTCCATTCAGAATTACTTGAAAGAAGGTTGTACCTTAAATATTTTAACAGAAAATGTATATTTCTCATTATTCACGCGCAGTGAATTAATATCAAAAAAGCATCGGTACACAGTATAATTACTGGATGACAAGTGTGTAATTTACTCAGTTAGCAACGTATTAATAAATTAATTTTCGAGACACTCTTGTGGTTGGTATGCTAACGAGAATAGAAAATTACAGTTTTTATTTGCGCTTGTTTCACGTGGAGGTCTTTCACTAGTAATATATCTCAATGCCATGTCCCGGATGTCAAATACTTTTTAAATGCATCAAAACAAAAAGAAGAAAGTTATAAAACAAAAGATGAAATATTATTGACACAACCGGTACTCCATAGTATATACAACAGCGCAATCTACGAAAACACCGCTGTACTTCCTATTTTTTTTGCCTAATTAATTTTTATAAATCAATATTTAAATCATCAATTTATTGAGCTTATGCTTAACTAAGGCAATTACTTAAAAATTTAGTATGGGAATTTAGTATAAGAAATTAAATTCAATTGCGGGTTTCTTCGATCGAAGCGTCACGTTAAAATTTCGCGATACGAGAACTGATTTCTTACATTTAAAAACAGCTCAATTTAAAGTATTTCCTTATACATTTTGAGTGAATGATTATGTGAAATTATTAAGATGATTAATTTATAATCATGATCTTGTAAAAAAGTTTTCTCGAATTTGATATACGGCTTCTCGTAAATCAATGAAAAATGATCCAAATGATTTTTTCCATTTGTAAAAATACCTGAATAAGCATATGCTCATACTCAGATCAACTCAAAATGTCAGATGGAAACACTAAGTTATTGTTAAAAAATAAGATACAAAGAGCATTGACGTTGGCGAGTCGCAAAGAAAAGTTTTCTCTTTGGATAAAAATGGATTTGTCTATATACTGTTCAGAATGTACTGTATTAATGTTAATATGGCACTGTATTCGAAATTAACACTGGCCTCGATAAAATTGTAAAACTCAAAAATTTTATGCAATTATATTCAGGGAATCACAAAGAATACAACTGCAAAATGTACATTGAATTTCAGCGTAAAGAGTAGGGGAAAGAGAAAGACTTGACAATCCGCACTCCGTTCGGCAGTGCAGCCAAGCCACGCCCCGCACTATACTCTCTCCCTCCCAGCTCGGCCGCCGTTGGTCGAAAGGCGACCAACGGCCAATAGGACGCGAGATGCGGCCGGTCGGGGCGGGGCGGAGGGCGCGGCTTAGCTGCAAAGACTAACTTCGGGCAGAGTATATTTCGGAATTTACTAATTTCGCATTTTCTCTTCGGAACTGAGCCCCGAAGAGGGGTGTATGTACAAATTGTTTTTTAAACAGTATTTTCAATTTTTTGTTATAAGAAAAGACGGTGATGAAGTCACTCGCTCGTTGTTTCTCATCGCAATAGTTTACGCGTTCGGATTTTTGGTGTTGGTTTTTATTACGGACGCAACGGGTTTTCGAACACACGGTGACGATTACGAACGCACAGGAACACAAAAACTGACGCACAACACCAGATTTTTCTCAAGAAAAAACTATATGTACTCAAGAAAGCGCTCACTTCTTTCTCGTTATACGTAATCCTCATGGACACACCATTCGCTGCGGATACATAATAGATTATAATAATAATAATAGCAATAATAATAATAATAGCAATAATAATAATAATAACAATAATCATAATAATCACAATAATAATAAATTGACATGAGAACTTCAATTTCCTGTCACTATATTTCATCCAAGGATGAGAATAATACGACGCGATGGCATGTCGCGACAACTTTCTCCGCTAGCCCCTTGATTATTATTACATAAAAACCTGTCAAATATTTAAGTACAATTACTGCAATCCCAAACACAATTTTGTCTCTTTAGTCATCATCTTTATTAACTTTCCTTTATGAATTTTTGAGAAACCAGAAAGTACGAAACCCCGTCGCATCGTTTCCTGCGAATGGAGATTACAATTTTTCTTTCTTGCCCGAGATCTTTAGACATTTCTGTCAGAACTTGTCAGGATAATTCTTTAAATTGCAATAAATAAATGATACAATGAATAGAATTACTTCCAAGCTGTTTGTGTGTTTGTTTGTTTGCGTAAGGTCTCTGGTTCGATCCCGGCTGGGGATTTTTTTTTTTTGAAATGGCACGAATTGAGGCGAAAAGGGGTCTTTTACTTATTTTATATACTTGTGCATTAAACGTAGTACCCAAAAAAATTAGTTTTTTCATACGGTTTGTTTTAGGATGAAAAATCAGATTTGTTAACGCTTCGTCGATCGACGCGTAAAGACGGAGAAAGTTTGGTTGCAACATTACCACATGGTCTATAGTGTGATAACCACATACTATTGTCATCCTTGGGTGAAGTATACCTGCTTTTCCACTTGACGTGTGCGCACTTTCCCAAGACTTTCGAGTCAGTCTCTGGCCGTCGCTCGTGCGGATCACTTTGTGTAGACCGTTTGGTGCGTAGTACCAAATACTTGTTTGTTCTCAAAATATATCATATATGTATATTGCTTCACTCCCTGCAGAAAATTATTTCTTTTTATACAAAGTTCCATCCATTTGTTCATCTTCATCCACACCGTCCACACGCACAACCACACGCGTACTCCGTATATCGAAGAACCGCCGCTCGCAAAGGAGATTCACACCGCAATATTCTTTGGAGATGTTTTGTTTTGTAATTTGTCTTTGTTCAGGGCACTTTGGCACCAAGATGAATAAAGCCATCATCATCACGGTCATCTTCATGGTCCTCATCTTCGTCATCGTCCACCACTAGGTGCAGACCGGCCAACCCGACGGAAGGTCCGGAAGGGCACCGCGAGGCACCCGCAGGGTTGTAGTGATGGTGATGCGGTTCGGTGTTGTGACCATGTCCGTACAGGTTCTGGTGTCCGAAGTTCCTGCACAGCGAAGACGTTGCCGGGGAAGTTGAGGAAGCCGCGAAGTACGAGCAAGATGAAGCCTGCGCGGAAGGCTGCACTACTTGCTGGTGAGGATGCGGATGATGATGATGGCGGCTTAGTCAGGCCATCGCACCCACCATGCTGTTGGAGGATGCGAGGGAGAGTCCAGTGGTGCCGAGAGACAGACCGGACAGTCCAGCGGTGCTCATGTGCATCGGCGGCGGCGTCACGAAAGAACCCGCCATCGACATGGACATGCCACCGTTGTGCATGTAGTGGGGCATTGCGTGCCCTAAGCTGGTTCCGGCGTGGTGCCCAAAGCCCCCGAACGGTTTGTCCAGTGGCTTCAGCATCTCGGGGATGGCCAGGCCACCTTTCTTCTTCTTGCTCTTCGAAGACAGCTTTCGGTTCCTGGTCTGGATGCCTTCCTTCTTCATCGTCAGGGGCCTATTCACCTGAGGATCACAAACGACATTTCCATTATAGCAGCAGTCGCTTCAGGATCAGGACGCAACAAGACATTGACTTATCTTATGTTACGTTATGTTACATTATGTTACGTTATGTTACGTTACGTTATGTTACGTTACGTTATGTTACGTTGCTTTATGTTACGTTATGTTACGTTATGTTACGTTATGTTACGTTGCTTTATGTTACATTATGTTATGTTACGTTGCTTTATGTTACGTTATGTTACGTTACTTTGTTATGTTACTTTATGTTACGTTACGTTACGTAAAGTTTAGTAACGTTCCTACGCAAGGTTAATACAGTCAAACCTCGATAAGCCAACACCTGGATGAGTCATTACCCCACTTAAGTCGCCCCAATTTAAAAATCCAATCACCATAGACTTTCATGTTTTAAATAAACCTTACGTGTGGCACCAGTGCGATACTTTCTGTATTCGTCACTAACAAGGTTTTCACTTTTCTAGAAAGCAATAGTACTGACTAGACTAATTCAGTGATGCTCTACAACTTTCCAATTGGAACTAGTAGCCCACGGCATACGGTTCGCGAAATAGGATACGGATGACCTTGAAAACGAATCCCAAGGTCACCAGTGATTGCACCAGTGCATTCCCCAACATTGATTTACTGTTGGAAATGGAATCACTTCTGTTGATTTGTACACAGTTTTCAATGTACCTATACGTCAATGCGACAGGAATTTTTGAACGTCTTGTAAATTTCAAATAAAATTGAATTTGTATATTTAATTAGCTAATTATTAAAGCAGTAAAATTATATCACAATTTCAATAAAGAAATAACATTAAACAAAATTAATTTAAAGAAACAAATAATACAATCTATGCAATATATTACTTGAAATAAATATTTTTTGCAAAACTTTTTAAATTTGTATATTACATGGCTACACATAATATAATAAGCAATCAAAAATTAGCATACATTTTTCCACTAACAATGTTTTCATGCTATATATAAAATTTCATCAAATATACATTGTTAGTGTATTTTTAGGGGAGCAAATAAATAAAGGTCATTGAATTAGGCAATAACAAAAAAATTGATAACGTATATATAGGCTAAACCTAATTAAGTAGATATGTAAAAATAGGCCTATAGTCTGTGTTTGCTTGCATAGCTATTCCTATATTAATTCCCTTTCTCAATTTGGCAAGTGAATGAACATATACACTGTGCATGTATATATATACATACATGAATTTAAATTGGGCAATGCGATCTATGGCAATGATAATTTAGGCTTATGTACAGTCGGAAAACATAAATATATTTGCTATCAGTGAATATAATCTGAAAGTAGGATCCGAAACCGGAATGCAAAACCAGAGCTTTTATATATTTTTGCGATCACTATCTGCGAATATAATTGCACCGCAATAACACCAGCGCCATCTATGTATCAGCAAACTTATCATAATAAACAACTTAGTCCAAAATAAACCTATATATACAACTATAAATGAACATTCCAAAAGGATTTTAAACATGAATTGTTTTGTTGCAATTAATACACGCATACCGAAAACTAATAACTCGAGTGAAACTGAATTTTGGTCAAGTGAACTCTTGTAATGGTAATTAGAAGATAATTTTGTATAATATGTATATTGTCAAACCTCGTTAATTCGTAGCCGGTGGGACTAAAAATTTCAGATGAATTATGCGAAGCGATGATTTACACGGAGTATTTTAACATGAGCGGGTATACTTTTTCCACGTTTTTTGTGACATAAAAGTGTATGATCCAATTGGAATTTTTTCCTAAGATTCTCAATAGTTGTGTCCAGTTCCTGACGTTCAGTTATGTTTTGAAAAGTCAATAGGAATTGAAGGAAAAATTCACGCGCGCAACATCTTGCCTGGTTTTCAATCCGCGTTTTACATTTCTCTGCGCAAATTCATTAAAAATCATGCGACTTTCTACGTTCAGTGTGCTTGCTATACTAATTGCTGTGAATACAAATCTGGTATTAAATCCAAAATCATGTTATTTTTAATGTCTGTTTCGGCATTCAATAAAAATTTGAAAACGCGGATATATAGATGATCGCGTATATTATAGAAATGTTTATACGCGCCAAGCCATAAGCAGACATCGGTCTTCCATAACATAACCGTTATTAGCATTTCAATGACCTTCATAACATTGTCCAAGGTCACTAATGGTTACACTGTCACAGATATCCCCCCAACCTGCTCGATATCACGTGTTTTCAAGCTTCCAAGCTTCGTTATAGTCATGTACAAGCACGAACCAGACTTCTGACTCACCTGGTATAGTGAACTAGTTTATGCATGTAAATTATTACAAAAAATATTTAACATAGTAACTGTTAAAAAATAAAATAAAAATAAAAATAAGCCTATAGATTGAAAACTGGTTTTTAAAAATCAATTTTAGGTATACACAAGTGAAAACAAGGAAACAATTTATTTCATGTCACTTTTTGGGACACTTGTGGACAGTTTGGAAATATATTTCTTGTTGTCCCCCTTAACTATATACAGTATACACACAGAACTTGTACAGTGTACAACCTTAGGGGTTTTTGGTTGGATTTAAGGTGAGGCACAAGTCGATTTTTCTCTTTTTTCCCCCAAAAAAACAGGAAATATTGTCCACTCTGTAAAACTGTTATATGCGACTGTCTATACTTTAGTTTTTGACCCTATAGAGCAGAACGAGCTTGGCATACGTAAAAAGCCTCATTTCCGGACGTCCATTTTGTATTTTTTTTCTTTATACAATCTGGTCGTCTGCTTTTAGGCCTATTATAATGATGGCTTTGAACAATCGCAGGAAATAATTGTCTCAATTTAGGCCTGGATGAACACAACCAACCTCCTCTTATTCCACACACACAAACCACCACAAATTAATCCCAAACCTCCCCCACCCCTGTTCCCCTTTAAACGAAAAAGCCGTTATGGCCCCTATAAGCGCAATTAGGTTAATTATATAGGCCTATGTGCTGGGCTTCACTGCGCAGGTGGACCACTTAATTAACTTAAGGACCTACTATTAAAAAATCCAACTGGTTTAATATATTGTTGTTGTTTTTTTACATATAGCCTTACACAATATTATGTGGAAGAGTTTATCAACTTTTTTTCACGGTTGGCCACAACAATCACAACTCAACTGAAACAGCATTTTAGGCCTATTTGAAACCTGACCGATTTTTTCTTCTTAATTCCCCCTATTTTATTTTTTTCTTCTATATATCCAACCATCTATCCCTATAAAGAATAAAGTACTTAAGGTCTGTGTATATACTGTAAAGATAGACGTTATATGAAGAAAGTATACGGGGGAAAGAAGCGGAACAAATAGGCCTATCATAAGTTGCATTGGAAAAACACAATAATAGGCCTAAGTGGAGAGTAAAGTCGCTTATAGTACAGCAGGGGATGGGTATCTTTTGTGTAAGACTATGCAAATAAGCCCCTCCCCTTCTTCCTAAAGCCCTTAAACATTTTACTTATATATTGAGTAACCTGGGGACAAGATCGAGGACTTTTGAGACCTATTTTAGGGTAAATTTGCGAATTTATATTTAAAAAAAAACGAATCGGTGGAAAAATTAGAAAAAAATTGGACATATGCAAATACATGTTGTTCATGCAATAGGAAAATTTTCAGAGAAATCGGTTGCAAGAAATTTGCTTTGTTAGTTCACCTTTAATGGCAAAATTACATCAGAATCAGACTGAATACTGCCAGATTTTTTGAAACGAACAGTTAATCTGTAAACATGTGCCTATTTTGTGAAGTGTATCTAAATACCTCAGCAAAGGATTTATCTACGTACAGCGGTTCCGAAAGAAACCACCGGTGGCGCTGTAACTTTCCGCTATCCGCAGCATCACAACTACACTGTAATTTTTTTCATTTTTAACATATAATTTACATGCAATTGCAAATTTGATTTAAATCCTTCAATTGTTTGTCTTGTCCAGTAAACGGGTGGAAAATCTATTAATAGTAGTTGCTGAAACCGCCACCGGTGGCGCTGCATATAACATACTTTAATTTCTCTATGTCAAGGGGGGTTTTTCAAGGGGTATTCATTTCTTTGCATGCACAATTTGTATGGGTATACATGCAACTAACAAGTGTACCCAAATACATTTTGTCCAAGGATAAAAGCAAACTTGAAAAATATCGATTTCAGGAGAGAAAAACCAATGGAAAACAGTTGCAACAACACAAATGCACGTGCAGTTGGTGGTTCCTGCTGTACATTTAAAAAGGAACCACTCGAGGAACAATTAGCTAATCCCTGGGGCCAGAGGGTCCTAATGCTACAGTCTTTGCTATTGTTGCCCCCAGAAGAAAAGAGCCTTAATCCTATAGGAGGAGAAGCCCCAACCCTCAAAAGGTCTAATGTGGCATGATGTTGGTGCACCAGACTAGGCCCTTACATAAAAGGGCCCTTTCATAGATTTTTACCGGACAACTTAATAGGGGGGTGGGGGGTAAAGCACCACAACGTTTAAAAGGGGGCTAAATGGTGCATCCACGTGGGGCTGCTGGGGCACTTTTAAGCAAATATTTCACGGTATGGCAGCACGGTTGTCAACGTGATTTAAAACACATGTCAGGCTCCTCCTCCTTACACGTCAATCAAATATGGAGAGAAAATAAAAATAATGTTGAATTATCAAAACAATATATTCACTGTAGCCCTATATGTGAACTGCATTTTTGGAATCATTTGCATTCATTACATTTGCCTACCAAATATTGGAAATACTGAGTAAAAACTGCGCCAGAACTGTGCAAGAACTTCGTCAGGTCTGCGAAAAAATGCAGAATGTCTACTGCATATATGAAAGTATTTATATGAAAAAATTATTCCAAACTTGTATTATGCAGCAGTGTGCAAATAAGTTGCATCACATTTGCCTGCCAAATATTGACACAACTTAGAACTGCGCCAGAACTGTGCAAGAACTGCGTCAGATCTGCTGAAAAATGCAATATGATGAAGAAATTATTCCAAGCAGTGTGCAATTAATAAGTTGCATCACATTTGCCTGTCAAATATTGAAAAACTGAGTCAGAACTGCGCCAGAACAGTGCAAGAACTGTACCAGCACTGCGTAAGATCTGCGGAAAATTTGCAGAAAGCCTATATAATGAATAAAGTATTCAAATTAAGCAATAAGTTGGCAATTTATAAGTTACCACCCCTAACTTCATTCCTTACAGAACTGTTATCGAACTGTAGAACCAATGAGCTCATTGGTAGAACTATGATAGAACTGTTAAATGCCTGCAATTATAACCTGCATGAAATAATTCCAAGTTCATATAGAAATGTGTGCAATTTATAAATTGAATATATAGAAGTTAAACCTCAAACTGAATTTCTTGCAGAACTGAGGTAGAACTTTTAATAGAACTGTGGTAGACCTTTAACAGAACTGTGGCAGAACTGTGACAGAACTGTATAATATGCAATTCATAAGTGTCATATTCAGCTATAACAGAAAAGTTACTTCTCTAAAATTCATTAGGTATACTAACAGAATTGTTGCAGAGCTTCTGCAGACCTGCAACAGGAATTTAGCAGAACTGCAGAATTACACAGTAAAAAATTGTTGCTTATATTACAGATGTGATCATGTGAGATAATAAATATAGTAACTGTTCATTTTGTTGGAAGATATTCTTCAATATAGGAAGCAAAGAGACCAGAATGCATTGCGAATAGGATCGCGGCACACGTAACGTTTGACTGTGCCACGTTGTCCGTTCCAAACACAGGGTTTGCAATGAGTTTATATATGCATTAGCCTTTATGTATAATAATGTATAGTAATAAAATACAAAAGCAAAATTAGAAAAATAATTGCCATGCTATAAAAATGCATTCATTAATCATTACAACACAAAGAGAAACATGAATTTATGCTGTTATGTATTTGTGCAGTTGTGCATAATGAGGGGGTGTCATAAAACACTTTTACAAGCGTGCAAATCAGAAAATGTTACAGCAATAAAACTTTGCATATTCCTCTATATAGGTAATTCAACGTGATATATATTTCTAAATATTTTAAATTATGTACAGAAATTTTAAATCAGAAATGTAAAATTTGTAAAAATATATTACACAATATTAAAACATATTCTAAAGTATAGAAATATATTAAAAAGTTTAAAATATAAGTATTGTAAAGTTTAAAGATTTATTACAAATTATAAAAATATATTGAAAATTATAAAAAAAATATATTGAAAATAATAAAAATATATTGGAGATTTTAAAAACATTGCAAATTATACAAATACATTATAAAATATTAAAACAATTAAAATTAGAAAAATTGAACATTAATTTATATGACAGGAATATATTTTAAAGTGCACCAAATTACGTATACTAAGCAATTTCTGAAATTAAAACTGATTAACGAAGGGCAAATATTCTATACTATGCACATAGTATAATGCATATTAATGTGCACAGTATATAATTTGCTCGACTCTAAAACGCAAATGTTCAGTCTTCGGAACGAAAACCATTAAATTTCACGTTTCGAAGAAGATACCGTGCAAAATAATCATTATGCTCGTAATTAATAAGTAGGGATAAACTATAAATAATGCTATTCCATATTTCCAAGTCCGTAAGAATATACACTAACAGCGGAAATGATTATAGGGAAAACCAGTTGCAATATTTGAAATTACGATTTGAGGCCGAGAAACGCCATTGAAAAATGGCGGGGAGTTACTTAAAGGCCAGTTGGTCGTGAAGGTCGAATTTTGGCAAATTTTTCTCCCAATTCACCTGTTTTGTTTGCCAGCCACTGGATCACCTGCTTGCTGACCACAAGGTATATAACATCATCGATATTAAATTTCGGCACAGCGGAATAATGATAATAACATTAATGATAATTGCCAAGACGCGCAAGGAGTACAGATTGCGTCTTTGTCACAGATTTATGGCCGCCATCTTGGTGCGTAAAATTGCTCTCAAAAACGACTTGTGTGCAGGTGAATGTGCAAATATAGTGTGTGCAGCTGCTCGTAAAACAGTATGTATGTGTAACAGCAGCAAAAAAGTGGTTAAACCATTTCAGTTTCCAGTCATTAAAACTTCTCGGTGACATGTCATTATGCAAAACACACTCCTCCAATTTGCTATCACAGAGCAGGTGAAAAAACTAAACCAATTCAAGTAAATATATAACTAACATATTAAATTTTATAGAGATATTTATTTCAGAATAAAATCATTATACGTACTACCGATAACAATTTTGAATTTTGTATCTGGATTATCAGCATAAAAATGGTTTGATAATTTTTAATGCTGTTTTTGGTTTAAAAAATAATAAAGTACAGTGTAAACCGTTTAGTATCACCTCGGTTAGTGTACCAATCTGGATATTGTCACATTCCACCGTAGACAGGTACAGAAAAACATGCTGAAATATTCAAGGAAGTGTAACATTTCTATAACAAATATTTATTAATAATATATTACTGGAAGTGATTAAATTAAATTGAATTGAATTGAAATTAAATTAAAAATATCAGACACTTTAATTTGAATTAATTTCAGTATAATTCAGATTTAACTGGATAACCTGGAAAACCTGGCAGAATCATGGAAATTTTAATATGGCCAAAAAGAAAAATATACTTGGTGGTTAAAATATTGAAATGCCTGCGGAAAGAAAATAAGGGAATTTGCAAAATAAGTATAGCTAATATTTAAAACAAGGAAATACCTCTTAATTATAGATGAGATTATACAGTGGAATGGCAAGGGACTGGAAAAGTTTCAACCGTATAGACAGATTTTCACGTAAACTTAGATAATGATTTCACCGGTAAAACAATTCAATATTCCGCTATAGACAGGTTTCCATAATAGACAGGTTCCACCATAGACAGGTACTTAAACAAGCTGAGATATAGTACAAACAATCCAGGAAATGTAAACTGATTTTATGTATTTTTATCTTAATTTCTAAGCAATAAGTTTAGACAGGGAGTTACTTAAAAGCCAGTTCGTCGCGCAGGTCGAATTTTTCGATTTTTCTCGATTAAAATCAATTGCAGCCTTAAAAATAGAACAAAATCAATTCAAACATAAACTAAACGATGAAGCAGTGTTAGATAATGCTTAAAAAATATACTTTTTTAATTCCAAGTTACCAAAAATAACCCAGAAGCTGTCTTTGAAAATATATAGGAACAGGAAAGTATAATACAGGAATGGTGATAAATAAAAATGGGACAAAATGTGTATTGTTGAGTTAGTGTTGCGCATGCGCAGAAGGACTAGAAAGGCCATTAGAATATAGGTTTGGCAGCTGGAATGTTTTTTGGGGTGAAAAGTGGGCGTTTTATTTTGACGAGCTGTTTTTATTGCGGCGGCTTAAAAGTGCTGAAAAGAAGTTGTGACCAGAAATGCCGACAACAGATTAAGCTTTAATTCCATCCCATATAGATGCAAGTATAGGAGATCAAAAGGTGCGCAACTTCAATATAAATAGACTAGTGTAAATCAAACTTAACAGTTTTTCCCATAATTCTGCTTTTTCTTCTTCTGACTTCAAATGAAAACTTCCTTCAAATATAACATTTCAGCAATAAATATTTCAAAGTGTTGGTCAAATTATTTTGAATCACCCTGTACATGATAAGAGTCATGATAACAATATCACACATGCAATTACATTTTATAATAACAACTTATAAGCCTACTTCAATAAACTATGTAATTTGATGACATTAACAACTGTATACAGTATAGTATCATTATTTTTGCACCACCCTGTAAAAAATGAACATTTTCAAGGTTTTTTTATTGATTTTTTTACTATAATAGTAGAAAGAAACAATTTAGTTTTGTCGGCATTTTAACTGTTTGTCCATAGAGTGAAAATGTCAACAGATTACGCATAGGGATGACACGGGGAGTTACTTATGGACCAGTTTGTCGAATTCCTCGAATCGCCATCTTTCTTTTTTCCCTTTATTAGGGGGAAACCAAGTCATCACTTGGTTTTTGTCATGTCACTTGTGCTTCCACTACCCTTATAAGGTATTTTGTTAGAATTTCAAAAAGATTTCGAGGGGGGAATAGAGGGGTTTGACTGAATATATTTAGGCCTATACACCAAACTCGTGCTTGTATGACTGGACAAGACTTAAAAAAGGTAAGTGAAAAAGTGGAAAAAAGGTGAGGAATGGTGAAAAGAAAAAAGGGGGGGGGTCCCAAGACCCTATCAAATATCCTGATTTATTTTACACCTTATCTGTAAACACTTTCCTCCTCAACAAAATTCAAACAGCTACCTTGTTAAGCCTATTGTACACCAAAATTGTATGGACCATTGCAAACAAAAGGGAATTAAATAATACATTTTAGTATTTATATTCTATAACTGATAAAATTTAAACATTTATAATAAACTTCAATATTCGGATTCAATGAAATACGAATTACATTTCAAATTAAACATTAATTAAATTATTAAAATATTTATTTATTTAAACAATTTTTATACTATAAATATTTAAACTTTTAGTTTATCTTACTTTACATTTTTATTATATGTAGGTACATTTAAACATTTGTTACACAATGTATAGGTTATATTTGTAATTCAGTTACAATTAATTAGTATATAAATTCAAACAATTTTCAATTAAACAAATTGGTACATCATGTACAATTAAAGGTGAACTGACAGGGTTTTGTAAGGTACCCTGATAATTGGTTTGTAAGTAGCTATTTGTGTCCCTTATA
>JAQFZQ010001910.1:0-16555 GCA_034696005.1 Glomeris marginata
CGTGGCCCCGTGTGTTATAGGTATAGGAGAAGACTTTGGGTTATATCTTTACAATCGCTCAACGAATGGGGCTCAAAATTTTTATGTAACTTCAGGTTGTATACCTGATATCCTGTGCCGAGTATTTTTGAAATCCGTTACCGGAGGCTTGAGCGTGTCAGAAGTCCTTTAAATGGTATAAAACGCGCGCCATCTTGCGTTAAAAAAAGTGAACGTCACGTTCGATTTTAGTGTGTGACGTCACAAGCCCGTACATTTTAAAGGTGAACTGACTCGGTTTTGTAACACCCCATGATATTCGGACTGTAGAAAGAATGATTAAAATTAAAACAATGAGTTCATTTATTTTATTTTTAAATTTATTAAAAATGTTTTAACAGATTAAAGTTTGTTTTTGGGCCTGTTGCAGAGAGGCTAGGAGAGGGGAAATATTAGTATGGAGAGTTTGTTGTAGCATATGCAGTGGAGAAGCCATCTGTAATATATATGGCCGATAAGCATCTAGCACGTTTTTGTGCAAGTGGCATGCCATACGCGTCTAGTTCCCGTTTTTGATAAAAGGTGGCGCAACTGTACGTTGCGTGTTGCTGATGACGTTTTTGGCGCAAAATTCGAATGTCCTCAAGTTCGAAAAATGTCGACCGTTGCGAGAAAAACCTGGTTGGAGATATAAAACAATACATGTATACGGTTTCGTTAAATGTTTCCTTGAAATTCGAAGACGTTTTCAAATGCTTCTTGTAATTATAATCGAAATTAACGATTTGAATTTCAGAACAAAACGAAGCAACGGATTATTGGTACACCATGGGTTTCTTGAATCGCTTAACCCTTTCGACCAATATGATCTTTACATAAAACTGGAGAAAGGTAGTGTTCGAATGATTCAAGTGTACAAGAACACCATAACCAGTATGTCGCTGGGAAAAGGTGAAATAATAATAATAATAATCTTATATGAAATATTTCGATCTCCTTATATAGAATTAAAAGTTTTGTTTCATTACTGATATATTATTAGGTTTGAACCGTGATAAATGGCACCACGTGAAGCTGGTCATCGATCCGCAAATTGCACAAGTCACGGTCTCGGTCGATGACAAGAACGAGTCGAGGAGCATACCGGCCCTCAAACATCTGCCGGGGCATCACGTGGAATCGGTGGTTTTCTTTGGAGGTAACTTCTTCGCTAAGTGATTTATCCGAGGATCTGTCCAGTGTAAATAGTGTAGATATCGGTTTGATTTTCAGGCATAAACCCCAATGACACCATGTGGAGCAGGCAGTACGGCTACGAACCTTTTGTCGGGTGTCTTGGTGAAATATCGCTCAAGATTAAAGACAAAGTTTTCTACAATGGCACCTTGTTGAAGTCTCAGGTGATATTTTATTGCATTTTACATTGTTCATGTCGACAACAACAATAATAATATAAACAGGGTGTCTGCAACATTGAAAATATATATAGGCACCCTGTATAATTTTACCAAAACCTGGGAAACCTGAAAAATTTACAGAAATTTATAAAAATATATAATATGCAATTTGAATGTGCTTTAAATAAAAATTGTTTAGAAAAGTAGTTGTAATAAAGCGGGTTTAACCTGGAAATTTTGCCTAGCAATCTGGAAAACTCGTGTAATATTGTATCTGTTTCTCTTTTTAGTTGGAACCAGGATGCATAAATAGATGCAGATATAATGACTTGTGTCTGCATTATGGTAAATGCGTTAACCACTTTGACAAGACAACATGCGACTGTTTCGGAACGGGACACGAAGGACCGGTTTGCGGCTCGGACGGTAAATATAATTACATTATTGATTATAAATGGAAATCGTATATATATATATATTATTCCTTGTATTTTAGATATTTCCACAATCACATTAAGAGGCTATTCTTACGTCAGTTACAAAATCTACGAATGGGTGGAAAAAGTTCACAGCGACTTCACCAAGATCAGCATCAACTTTCGGGTTAGCGCGTTGGTTTGCGCGTTACGTAGTTTAGTGTGTAGTGTAGTTAAACGAGGATCTATTTCAGCTTTAATATGACCGGTATTGCCGTTTTGTTTTTGAAGACCAATTTCGACGATTCCGTTCTGTTCTACGGCATCGGAGGTACGCCGGTCCGTAATTACGTGGCCGCGAGTCTCAAAAACGGTTCGGTTCACGTGACAGTCGATTTCGATGACGATCCCCTGTCGGTCACTCTGGGTTCTTCCCTCAACGACGACAAGTAAGAAAAAAACGTATTTTACTTTCATTTTAATTCAGAATTACGTACTGCGGATATCGCGGTTTAAAGGTGAACCGACGTGGGTTTGTAATTTGCCCTGATAATTATATTTATAACCTAAACGAAGAAAAACTGTGAAGAAAGCAATTGTTGTAACAGAATCTCAGTTGAAATTAGTAAAAGAAATCATTAGCATTTAAATTTCAAGGGGGTAATTAAGTTAGGAGGTTTGCTGTTTGTTTGCTAACCTCCTATATCTGGCATTCTAGTAACTTATTTATTGATGTCCTTCCACGCATATATTTTATTGCAACACTTTATTCTTTCTTGATTTAGGTTAAATAAGTTTCAGGGCAAATTACAAAACCATGTCCCCAGTTCACTTGTCAACATTTTTACGGGTAGTTTCCGAATGACTTCCCTGAAAACAATTTACTTTTTCCATTTTTTAGGTGGCACAATTTGACTTTGGTTCATTTTGGGAAGACAGTAAGGATGCATTTAGACGGGAAAGAAAGTTTAAGCAGCATGTTACAAGTTACAGGAGAGAGTCACTTTCATCTCGATCCCAGATTCTACGTGGGTGGCGTGCCTATCAAAAGTGTCAAATACGGTACGCATGCATCCGTCCTGCATACATTCCGGGGTGTCTACTGTCATTATATCCTCCATTATCATTATGCAATTGTAAATTGTAAATCATAAAATTATATAAATCATACTAATAACATTCAATGAAGATTGTATAGATGACAATATTATATAGAAATCCTCTTATAGGAACATGGTGCCGTTATACAGAGGTTTCCTATAAGGGATTACCCTTATAAGGGAAGGATATTTTGTATATTCCATGGAGGTGCTTTTATAAAAATGTCCTTATAACCCTAACGTACAAATTTATGCCGCGGTTTGACGCGTAAAATTGCAGTTTTGCGTGTTTTTATGAATGAAAATTGAACTTTTATGGGACAAGTGTTTAATTTAAATATCAAGTAGACACCCTTGAATTTGCATATTGTAGAATTAAGTGATGTGCCGCTACTGTAAGTAATGATAACAAATTTCAGGTCTGATGAGCGAGAACAATTTCGTCGGCTCGATCCGCGAAGCTTACTTCGGAGATGTTTCCATATTGGAAAGACTTCGTTATAATCACTCAACGGCAACTTATCACGGGTCATTATCTTACTATTTTCTTGTAGTACTATAGTTTCTAACTCAGAGTATCATTCATAAATGATGCATCACTTTTTAGTATTTTGGGAGAAATTGATATGCAATTTAGAAAAATTGTTGTAATACAACAAGTTTTACATAACATTAAATATTTGTATAATTTTCCAGTCTCTTCCCACCAGAGTATGACTTTGAAGAGGTTCGCATGTTGCCAGTGACTTTCTTTTACCCCGAGTCAAAAATCCGTCTGATGTCGGAGACTAAAGACAAACTAAGCCTTTCGCTGGACTTCCGAACAACTTTACTAACTTGCGTTCTCGCTCATTCCGGCATATCATCTGATCCAAATGAAGACATTGGTTACTGGGAGGTGAGAAAACATTGCTAAACATGTCACTTAATACAGTCGAAACCGTTTAAGTGTCACCTCGGTTATAGTATCCACGTAATCTTTGCGACTCTGTTTTACAGTCCTACAGGAAATAAACTATACTTTAACATAGAAACTGGTTTAAACATAATGAGCAGACACTTTTGGACGGAATTGACAGTAAGTTGTCAATGGATTCAAATAAATAAAGGAATATTAGGGAATTTACGTATTGATTCTGATACGGTAAACTTTTACGCGAACCTGGAGCAGAAGTGACTTTCAAGAAACGTCGGTTACAATCAACCAATATATGGGTGGTCCCTTCGAGTTGACTGTAAACGGTTTTTACTGTGTACTGGATTAGAAATATGGAGGGATATATGAAATAATATGTAATTAATTTCACTTCGTTGTATACTTTGTTTTTGAAGTTGCGCATCGAAGAAGGTGTCGCGGTGGTGTCCATCATCCAGAGCCTGTCTAAAAATGGCACTTCCCAGTATGTCAGGCTGGGAAATAATCTGAATGATGGCAAGTGGCATCACATCAAGATCAATATCAACATGACGAACGACAGGTATAAACTATTGTTTCCCGCAATTTATAGTACGCTGCCATGCCTTTATAATGCTTTTAAACCTGATAAAGTGGACCACTGTATGATATTTTAAATTCTCAGGCAAGCAGAAATGGGTATAGATAATAAATGGACACGCAACAAACCTGTTCCAGGTGGAACCGTCTTCTCGGCAAACGTGTACCTTGGAGGAAGTACGCGGCATCCTGAACTAGGTATATACGTTGGAAACTTTCACTGTCTATATATAACAGTACTATTGAACTGAATTTGCTTTTTGATAGGATTCGTGGGTTGCATGAGACAGATTAGGCTTTACGAGCAGTACATGGACCCTCGTAACGTGGTGGACTCGGACCAGATCGAAGGTGGAGAGATCAGCATGGACAACTGTCAATTGGTTGACCCTTGCAAAAGACCTGGAGTTTGTGAACATGGCGGAACGTGCATCATGTTGAACAACAAAGTGGGATGCAATTGCACCGACACGGGATATTCCGGCAAAACCTGTCATTTTTGTACGTATATTATACGTACATATGGTACACCTACAGGGTTCATACCACTCAGGTAATTAGACAAAATGTTTAACAAAACATGGGAAATTCAGGGAAATTTATGATATAAATATATAATGTACACAATTTAAACATGTTTTATATTACAATTATTTTAAAAATTGGTTGTTGTAAAATTAGTTTAACCTGTATATACTAATGTTCTAAATCTTTGTCCAAATACTCTGGGAAACCTGGAAACCCCAGGGAAAATGGTAGTCACAGATTGGTATGAACCATGACGGAGTAATGTTATAGTTTTATTTGGTTCTGATGGTTTCATGTCATTTTTATCCTCATTTTGGAAAAAAAATAGCTCTTTACAGAAGGACTTGCGAAGAATTGTTTCTTATTGGGAACAACAATTCAGGATTTTACACGATAGACATCGATGGCAACGGACCTCATCCTCCTGCTCCGGTCTTTTGCGACATAAACCGTGAGCATCAGGTCACCAGCACAACTATTGAAAATAATGTTCCACCAGAGATGGTTTGTTGTGTTTTCTTTTTAATGAGTGTGTCTACTACCATAATAATCCTGTTAAAATCATACGGTATTAAAAAATAGGCCTTATAATACCGCAAGATAACAGCAAGGATTTTTGATAATGCGGGGTTCATACCACTCAGGGAAACTTGGAAAACTCGGGGAATGTATTTAGATTTTAGCTAAAAGATTCAGGGGAAATGTAATAATCACAGATTGGTTATGAACCGTGTGATTTTTGATTTTTAAAATGCTAGTAGACCCACTTATTTTTGCAATTGGTGGAATGATTCATCTTCTAATTACTATTCGATATTAACAGACAGTGAGAATGTTCAACGAAACGGATTTCCGCATTGAAGTGACTTACCGCAATTTCACAGCGGAAATGCTTCAGACCCTGATTCGGCATTCAAAAAACTGCACGCAGCGAGTCAAGTTTAACTGTTACAAATCTCCATTGGGGTATGAAATATAAAAGCTGTTTTATACTAGGAGATGGAACTGTGGATGAATGGATGAATTGGTATGGAAGAATAGTTCCGAAGAAACATGATATGCAATTGTTTCAGGTTGAGGACATACACCTGGTTCAGGTCATCACACCGTAAAGGCTACGTCACTACATTTGGAAGCAAAAATGATGGGTTTTGCTCGTGTGCAGGTTGAGTAACGTCCTTGCTTTCGTACAAAATATTAACCACACTATATTAGTGGATGATCAATATGGATTTGTTTTTCAGATGACCGTGATTGTGACAGTAAAGACAAGTACTGCAATTGTGACTTAGCTGACAACAGGTGGAGGGTCGACGAAGCCGATCTGCACGATCCCGATGTCCTCGGCATCACGGAGATGTTCTTCCTTCAACCGCTCGACGCGCCACCTGATGCGAATGGCAGGTTTACCCTGGGACCCCTCAAGTGCATCGAGATGGGTAAAGTACTTGTGTAGTTAGTATAGTTAGTTACATGTTGATATTGTTTGGATGTCATTGCAGATACTCAGCAGTACGTGATCACATTTAAAACATCGGACTCGTATCTGGAAATCCCCGGATGGAAATCGGGAGACCTTGCGTTCAGTTTCCGGACATCGCACGACAAAGCGGTGCTTTTCTGCCAACCGGCCCTTTTCCCAACTCACAGCCACTTTAAAATATTACTAGTCAATGGTATGTATCAACCAAGATAAAGTACTGTACAATTTGTTTCCTTGCAGTTAAATGCACATTTTTGTTTATTTTATATCACTTTCGGCGCAGCTCGCGAACTGAGGTTTGAATTCACGGTTAGCGGTGAACCGAAAAGCATCAGGGTTGCGACTCAAAGAATTTTGAACTCGGGAGACTGGCAACAAGTCTGGGTGGATTTCGATATACATCATGTGAGGTTTACTATCAACATGGACCATCAGATGCTTGATCTGGAAAAGGGAGAAGAGTTTGGGCCGTTTGAAGGACCGCTCTACGTTGGCGGAGCGCCACAGTGAGTACTAAAAGTTATGATACCGTAAACAAATACCTGTAAAGCAGTTAAACTTCATTTGAAGGTATCATTGGTACCTTTAATCAATATTAATGACTGAAGATTTTTATTACAAGGTTCCCAATGAATATAAGCAAAAAACAAGAACTGTTAGCTAACATAATTGTGAAATGAATGGCAATTTTACTATTAATCGAATCTGTTGCGCAGGGAATACTTAAACGACAGCAATATTGTTGAAGGTTTTGTTGGATGCATCCGTGGTCTGGTGGTGAACGAGCAAGTTGCTAACCTGTATTCATACTTGAGTCCCAGGTAATTTATTTATATGCTTGATATTTGCAACTACTATATACTTAAACTTAAATCTGTGTTTTTTGTGACAATCGTGGATTGTTTTGTTGAAAGAACTCCTCACGTGGTGACCGGCTGCAAACCTTCTTGCGATCCCAATCCTTGCAAGAATGGAGCCAAGTGCCACGAATTTTGGGGAACTTACAAATGCGAATGCCATAATCCTCTGGCTCATTTCGGAGTACATTGCGAAACAAGTTTGTACAACCTTTGCCACATTTTCTTGTCGTGCACCTTATATTGAAACAAATGGATTGTAACCATTACTGTAATTATGTTTTATCATTGAGAAATTGTTGAATCTGGTTCATGAAGTGTTGTTGTAATAACCGGGAAAACACTTTAGTTGAGCACCACAGTTTCAATACATACGCAAGTCACACACTTCACACGCATCACTTCATGCACATCACGCAAACTTCACATACATAATACCAGAATAAAATGATGTTTTCAGTGTTGCGTGGTTATATGTGATCATGTTGTGAAATATTTTACATATTTACAGATATTAACACGAACGGGGTGACATTTGTGACCGAAAATGGCCACTTCCACAAACTTTTCTCGGTGTCGGAGGGAAGTGTAATCCCCATGCTGCTCACCGAAGACATCTTGGCTAACATTCGTACGTACGATTCCAAGGGGCTGCTACTATACGCCCACGACCATTTCAGCAACTTTGTACAACTTCACATCCGCGGTGGAAATCAACTGGTGTTCACGTACAATTCGCAAAAGCAACTCGTTCACGGTGTTGTAACTTACCACAGTAAGGAACGAAGAAATAAGGGGAAGCAAACTACAGTAAAACCTGTCAGAATTTATAGCAGAAACCTGGCTGAAACTAAAGTCTTTTTAGTCCCTTGGATGCCGTTTCCATAATAATATCACTCTCTATAGTGGAGATATTGTTTTGTCCTGTGGGTTTCCATTGTTCACAGGTTTTCCTGTATTATTGTTTCATTTTTCCTATCCCATTGTACCATGCATTGAATTATTTACTTCCTTCTTCCAGAATTGACTACAGGAATCCCTGTGCAGATTTTCGTGGACCGGGAACTCAATCAGACCGTTTTGCACGTCAATGACCACAAGACCGTTATACCTTCCCCTATGAAACTGGTGGGCAATTATAGACAGAACCCCTGGACTGAAGGGCTGGACCTTGGTAATTGTACAATAATACTAATTTTATAAAGTAGACTAAGATGCTACTAAACGTTTTGTTAATTAACATTTTTACATTACAACAGCTTTGTATTTTTAAATAAAAAACGGCTAATACTTTCCGGATAGTCCTTGCGTATAATAAGTTGCGTACACTGCCTTCGAAGTCAGGAAATATATATATTTGTTGATTTTAAATGGAATAATATTAGAATAATTTTAAATGTATTTTTAAACTATCTAGAGCTTGTGAAGCCACCGAGACCGCCGGTTGAACCGAAGCCGTACTTGCAACTGTTCCTCGGGGCCCTCGACAAGGGTAACATGGAGTCTAATTTGGTTGGGTTCATTGGATGCCTGACAGGACTTCGTTTCGGCTCAGATGATTTTGACCTTGCCAGTCTTGTTGATGAAAACCCAGGCACTGAAAGTAAGAATTTACATTTAACGCGCGTGCGCTTCGCCTGTCGTGCGTTCGTTAACTTTGCTTCTGATAACTTATAAATGCTGTACCTGCTTTTGGCTTTCTTTGCATTAAGGCTTCACAATTACATTGGGATCCTTGATGGCACTGCTGGGCTTCTTTCTTGCCTTTTCCACTCCTTTCAGGTATATTAACAAAAGAGCAGTTGAACGCGCTGTTATGCCATCTTGTTTTGAAAGGGTATACTTGTAATATAAGTTAGTAGGTGATTGTGGAATTGGCTTTAGTAATGTATAATCTAATTAAAATGCATGGTAACTTGAAATTGTTGAAAGGATTTGGTTTTAAGTGTCGAGTTAATCATTTTAGAGCAAGGTGAACATAACGTGAAAATAAAGCCGTGTGAAACTATCGGCTTTACTTTTTTTTATGCTTACCTGACTTACTTATGTTCTTTTTTACTAACTTAGTACTAACTTACTTATTTACATAATTACTTACTATTAGAAAACTATATTATATAAGCAAAGCAGCTTTATTTATTTCTTTATAGTAATTGCTATAAAATGTTAACTGTCACTGAAATTTGTTAAATTTCATATTCCAGATTTCCGCAAGTCCTGCAATATGTTATGTGATACAGGCCCATGTAAAAATGGTGGTTATTGTATTGAAGACTGGAAAAACCAGCAATCCAGATGCGACTGTGACAAAGTATCATTTCTAGGAAAATCTTGCGAAAAGGGTAAATCAATATATGCCATCTTATATATTTGAAAATGTTAAACTTATCATTTATATATTTTAATTAACTTTCTATAGAGACTGGTGGGTTTTTCGATGGCCAGGCTTTGGTGAAGCACAGCTTTATTCCGGATGCGTCCACGTACCAAGTTGTCCGAGTGAAATTAGCTCTGTCCACCTCTAAACAACAGAAAGCACCTGCTGTACTTCTATTCATCAATTCCAAAGTGGAGTAAGATATTTTTATTACCAATCAAGTCTTAGTATATATGGTCATCGATTCATGTTTTTATCTTCACGCAGCGAGAGAAATTTCATCCTAGTTGCCATGTCACCGCACGGGGAACTTCACATCGAAGAGGATAACGGAAGTCAAAAAGGTTTTCCAGACATTAGTTTTAAGAATTTTATGTGTTTATATTTATCCTAATACTTGCTTTATTTTATTTTATACGTAACACTTTAAAGTGATCCAGATATACGTGACTTCAAAGACCGGATCGTTCGCTGATGGACGCAGACATTGGATTTATTACTATAGGCAAAATGACAATGTGACCTTGACGGTGAGGGAGATGTACTTATACCATGACCTTGGTAGTTCATCTTTTGTGAACGTGCATATAATATTATTATAAATTAAGATTTATTTATTAATAATTTTGGTACGTATGTCTCATCAAATTGCAAGTTTTTGTTCATAATTTGTATGAGTTTACTATTTGATTATTTGTTATAATGAATTGATAATAAGGAATTTCAGTAAAGCAGGTTATAAATTGTAATTGCTTCAAAGTTAGTTTACTCTAAACAAACAAAACAAATTGCACCACAATATAATGAAGAGGAACAAAGCCATAGGTTATTTTATTGTCTTTATTTCTCTATAGCCCCTAACACGTGCTGTTACTTACAATTACTACTGCTTTCTTATAATAAAGTTAACAGATTAAAATTTATACACAAAATGATATACTTTAAATGATGAAATTGTTTTTTCAGGTTGACGGTGAGCCGCAAGTTCCTAAAATAATTACTCACAATAAAACGGAGGAGAAGATGATTTACGGTGGTGAACTTAACGATGTTGTGATGGTTGGAGGGATGGAAATAATAGACAACAGGTTTGCTAATTACATCAACTACACGGGATGCTTATCGAGTAAGTTGTCGCGTTCGGCTGTTTTCAAAAACAAGGGGTATAATGATTGTTTTGTGATTTTTAAATCGTAACTAGATGTCATCATGGAGATAGACTCCATCACAATCTATCCGCTGGAAACTGCTTACGGTTACAGACCTGGAGGTATGAACCTCCAGGTTATAGGTGACGTTAAACAAACCAAGTGCGCGTCTTTGTCGGACATCCCCCCGTACAGTAGTACTACTACTGCCAACACTTCCAATAAAGTGAGTTGCTTTAATGTGGTTTATAAACGTAGTAAATACACAAAATGTATGTGTTTCTTTGCAGTTTGAGGGTGTGGCGTGGAAGAGAACCGTTCCCGTCAAGATCCCATTCCGCACGGTGGTGGTTTCCGACACTTTACTTGAAATGGAGATTGCGGAAGCAAACACAAAACGTTAGAATTTTATGCTCTTTTATTTATTTCGTTTTGTTATAACATTCAATATATCATAAAATTATAAAAATACATGGATTACTACCGAGTCGCAAGAACGAAGGATCTCGTAATGTGAATTGCTATACAGTTTCTAATTCGGGGTTCGTACCATTCAGGTGAACCTGGAGAATATGGAAAACTCGCAGGGAATTTACATTTTAGCTAAGAATTCAGGGAATTTGTCAAAAAAATTCCAAAACCTGGAAAATTCAGGGAAAGTTTTTTCATATTAAATTTATTTAGAAAAATGGTTTTACAGTAATAAAATTAGTTTAACCTGCATGGAATATATAATGGGAATTTAGTCTAAGCACTCTGGAAAACTCGGAGAAAATGGTAATTTAATCACATATTGGTGTATGAACCAAGATTTTGATGAATATTGACAGAATAATAATAATAATGTAGTTTTGGTTGAAAGTTAAATGTAGATACAACTGTAATAGGTTTTAATGTATACTTATTTGGAAACAGGTGTGGGCCTCATCATGGGAATATTCTTGTTGACTGTCCTGATTGCTCTCTCGGTTTACCTTTGGAGAGTTGATTGGAAAGACAAACAGTACCGTTACGAAGAGGGGTTCGTGAATGAAAAACCTATATTTAAGGGCAAGAAGCCGTATAGGTCACTGGATAACAACGTCAGAAGTAAGTTTGCATGGTCTATTGTTACCTGGCATTTGTATATTACATTAAAACTTAAAGGTGAACTGACATGGTTTTGTAAGAATTGCCCTGAAACTTAACCTACATGAAGAAAAGCCATGAAGAAAACAAATGTTGCAACAAAATCTCTGTGGAAATTAGTAAAAAAAAGTTATCAGCACTTAAAGTTTTAAAGTTTGGCGAACATATAGGGAAACCTCCTGACTTAATTACCGCAATGAACTTTCAGTTCTTATAACTTTCTTTTACTCATTTCTATAGAGATTTTGTTGCAACACTTGCTTTCTTCATGGCTTTTCTTCATGTAGGTTAATTTTCAGGGTACCTTACAAAATAGTAATTTCATCTTTATATAATCTTAATTAAGATTATGTAAATTCGTTTTATGCAGCTGTAAGTTTCGAAAAGTCCAACAACGGGTTGACTATACAAGAACCCAGTGAATTCACCTCGTTGCAATACGGGGCCCCGGACACGACAAGTACCCGATGGCAACGGCAACCTCCGCCGTACTCTTCGCCGGAAGCCACTGACATTTCCAACAACGAACCAACAGACGAGGAAAAAGAATTGACTGGTTTCGTTTATCAACCGGTTATTTAACATCTTTTGTTTATGTGCAAGATTCACAAATACTTGAATGTACGTATTGTAGACGTTGACTTGCCGATGTCGGAACCGGAGACCGAACCGGAGCCTGAGGTTTCAACCAAGAATAAGACATCATCTCAGGAACTGGAATGGGAACCGATAGCCAATAATGGCGATGTAACAGAAGTAAGTGGAAGAGGTGAAATTGCCAAATCCTCCGCATGACATTAATTAAACTAACGGCGTACACTAACAAAGGTACGGATCGCAAAGCTTGGTGTTGTAATAATTATAACACCGTTTTATATACTATATAATAGATGTTTATATGGCATTTTCATTATAAAGTATTTAATTCAACACTAAATTACATTAGATATTTGAAAACCAAAAGTCCTTTCCATTAATATGTAACTGTAGAAAGTACAATGGCAATGAATAGAACTATAGTCTATTCACAGCTATATTTGTAGTTGAATGTTAACGCCTTTCTTGGTGTGAACCAATGGCTGCAGGCCACGCCCATCGTGGAGGCTCGCCAATAGGTGGGCGTAGCCACGGCTATTTGTTCATTGGTTCCTTCAAAGACAGGCGTAACATTCAACTATAAAAACAGCTGTGAATAGACTATACAAAGACTATACTAATGACATTTGATGCACTATTTTGAACAAGGGTTCATACCACTCAGGGAAACCTGGAAAATATGGGAATTTAGATTTTTGATTTAAAAATCAGGGAATTATACCAAAACTTGGAAAACTCGGGGAACATGATAACCACAGATTGGTATGTACCTTATGAGAGCATGCTCTTATCAATGCTCTTGTATTGAAGGCTGCTATAGCGAGGGCTGCAACAATAATTGTTGGGATTTTAAGGCGACAATTCAAATATATTTTGCTGTTTAACACTCGTTGCGTGTTGTCATGTAATGTAATATTCTATATGTGTATATGTATGTGGTTGGGATTTAGTGAATTGCTAACTGCAGGAGATATACTAACTATTAATCGGTGGTGGTAATCTAGCTGTGTAGGTTTAGATATTAGCGCTCTTATGCATCTCTATCCTATAGATGTACGAATACGATGCATCATCAGAGGCAACTCAGGTAAGACTTTCCCTCATCAAACCTTCATATCATCTAATCGTAGTTGCGTTCACACTCGACTTACCAATACAGTAGAGGTTTGTATAACGTGAAATCTTTTGGGTGTTGTGTATTTGCCGATCCGCAGTCTCTCGAAGCCCTGATGAACGGAGACGATGACGGGGAACCGGATGACCGCGACGGCGATGGACGCGGCACGCCGCAACCTCACTACAGGGATCCTCTGGACGATATGAACGAGGTAACTATGGTATAATATCGTGTGGTGTGAACTATTAAACGTGTTTCATGTATCCAGGGTGTCTGCGTATACTGTTATGGAAATCCAGGAATTTTTTGAAATGCGTATAATTCGGAGATTTCAATTTATTCGCATGGATATTTCATATTTCGTTTAAACTTCAATATGATAATTATAATATTGAGACTTGGAAGAATTATACATTCATTGAATTTTGTGTAAGATGTTCATGGGAGTCCTGGACAAAGTCATGGCAAAACATGGAAATTTGTAATATTTTATATTTCTCAATTTGTATTCACAATACTATTTTGCGAAACTTGATCTCGGAATTATAAAACATTAAAACTTGGAAGAATTGTCATGGAAATCCTGGAAAAGTCATTGAATTTTATATTCTCAATGTGGTATACGTAGACAGACACCCTGAATTCATAACTAAACTGTGAAATTTAACGTTGCAACTTCACGACATATTACGCCGTGAGGATAATAAACCAACCTAACATTAAAAACGTTTGGAATATTCCAATATTGTTTAATTAATATGCCTGGAACGAGTTTCATCAATCATTATCTGTGTGAATTAAGTATGTTTTCCTGTCCATTTATTATTACAGGGCAAAAATGATAATTTTCAAGTTAGCGACTTGGGTAGTATCGAATTCGTTGGAGACCCGTACATGTAAATCCACTATTATAATAATTATTGTTACAAACGTTATCCAAGCTCATTTGTCCGCAATGTAATGGACAATTTAAACTACTAGAAGCATAATCCAATATAGATTAATAATATAGGATCAGTATTATTATTATAAATTACGCCGTGCGTGCGAGTACCGTCATGTATTTGTTATATAGAAATTCTATGCATACGGATTTAAATATATATTGTTAATATATTTATAGCTAGTTGATTAATTGTTTGTTACATGTAGGTGTTACTTTTATGTATATTTGTATAAATAAAATGGAAGATTTGAGTTTTACGGCACTTCGCGTATCGCTCACGAAACGTTACGGGTTGATATAATAATGATATATTATAATAAATATTAAACTGGTAAATTGAACATAGTGTGGATTGATAGAAGCTCGTTTCCTCGTTCAAAATGGCAGAAAAGGGTTCCTTGATTTGGTGCGCCGCAGTTTTTATGTATTGACCTCAATTTTTTATATATCCTCTTGTAATGTTTGCAGAATAATGATGTTCAATCTGAATCTTTGATCCCCAAGACTCCTCCTCCTGCCTATCAGGAAGTTGGTGAGTAATAAAAAACATTATTGGTGCACTATAACACAATTATAATAACATTATAAGCTGTTGAATAATCCATTGTGCGTGCAGACCATTACGGGAAACATTGAATATTACATGCACAATTGTTGCTTAATTAATGTAAATGGTGATTTATATACAGTATTTATCAGGGGTTCATACCACGCAGGGTTTGTATACAGTGATATAGTGTATAATTAATATGTAAATGTGGTTTTGATGTTTGTCACGATATGCAGATCCAGATGGTAGCATTGATGTTGGACCTCCAACACGGCCATCAGCATCTGTGGTCCGAAGGCAGAAGCCGAAAGGTCCCGGTCCTGTCTTTCTGCCAAACAATCAAAGGGCTTTTGCAAATCCAATCAGTTATTTAGGAGGACCTCGATTCAGTAGTCCACCATCTAATCGAAACAGCATCGAATCGATTCTGTCAATCGACTGATGGAGGAAACTAAAATATAGGTATATAATTTTTAGCGCGTTGACTATCCAAGGCCTTGGTTTAATTATCACATTAAACCCAGGCTGCATTTGTATTTTACTGCACAGTTAATTATGTGCTGTTTGTGTTGATTGAGATCGTTATTAATTGGTTACCTTATGTGTGATGTGATATACGGATCTGAAATCGTATTGCGGGTTCTCTACAATTTCAATATTTCCAACGGTCTGTACTGTAATTTTTACTACGAAAGATAAGAGGCACGAATCTCAATTGAGTATATATTTTTAAAATGTTATTAGGTACAATGAATGTGTTTCAAAATATCAGGGTGAATATTTTTACAGTATTTTCCAAAATTCTCTATACACGAGTTGTTCTATAAATAAATTTGTATAATTTAGAAATTAAACAAAGAAATTAAATTGTATTTATAAATACATAATACTACATTCATATTTTCATTCAAATAGCTTGTAATATTAACTTTTGAATTGGAAACTTCATTTAAAAATTATTAAATGACGTATATTTTTTGTGAAATTTAAACAAATCAAACTAAAAATACCATTATATACTCCTTTTCATGTACTATTCGTCACACACTACTCGTCACGAACTCCTCGTCACGCACCATTGCAATTTCATAAATTCTTGAATAAAATGTAAATAAAATGCAAATACATAAATTATTTTCTTCTGTTTCTTCACATAAGTTAAACCAACATAAATTTAAACATAAACTAGAATTTGAATATTTGTTTGTAGATGATGGAAAACCTATTACAGTGGAAACTGTATACGACAAGTGTGACGAAGAGTGCGTGACGAGCAGTGCGTGACGAGCATTCAGGATGCTCCTGTCTATACAAAACCAACATAATCTTATAGGAAAAATCCTCAGGATTCCGAATCTGCCCTCGGAATCGACACTGCTATCACGGTTTATGAGATATTCAACTTTTCAGTGGAGGATTGCGTTTAGCTGTCATGGT
>JAQFZQ010001911.1:0-16554 GCA_034696005.1 Glomeris marginata
GCGTATGTAAGAAACTTCGGTTATAAGAACCAAAATATGCGGTCCCTTCGAGTTTCTTATAAACGGATTTCACTGTACTGGAAATCCTTGAAATCCTGGAATTTTGTTGTACTTGAAATCCTTGAATTTTTTCCTATGAATTCTGGAAAATGTATCATTTCTGACACTTTACATAATATCGTTTATTGATTTCTGTGTTCATCTTCTAATTTGCTTGGAGCAAAATACCAATTAAGCATAATGCTTTTGAAATTCGATGATTCATTTCACTTATTCATCAGTTTTTAAGTGATTAATATAGTTTGTCATGTAACTATCTTTCGCTTTATGTATTTTGGGTCCTGGGGAAAAAAGTTACAAATATCCTTACAAATATTGTAACTTTGGAATGCAATTTTAGTAGACACCCTGTATACAAATTTGCTATTTTTCCTACTTTCAAAATTTAACACTTGAATATAAAATTCAAATTGAACTGAGTGAAAATATCCATTTTGCAGTAGGTCATTGAAATCCCATCATCTTTGTAAACGCGCACTATATACCGTATTCATATGTGCAAACTCTTCATAGACTAAATATGATTATTCTGTAGTCCAACTGCTAGACTGTCATTGTGCCTCCTCCACCCATTTACTCCCCTGCAGTGTCCCAATAATGAAGATTTTAAAAGAGCAACTGTTGAGCACAGCGCCCACTTGAGCGTGACGTGACGAGCACGCATGCTCAGTAGGTGCTCGGCCCTTTTCTTCATTTCTCTCTCTTATCTTTGGCTAGGAGCGCGGAAGAAGTCCTCTTAATCTTGATTCCTCATCCTTCGTGCTTGTTACCTGTATAGTTATTTTTTTGCGGTCGGTTTGTTAAAGTTTGGTGTTACGCGGTCGCCGTCAGCCTGCGAATCTCACGACTTCTCCTTGGGTCCACCAACACTCCCATGTATGCTGTACACCTCCTCTTCATCCCCCTTATGTATTGTCCCATAACTCATTTGAAAGGTGATGTGTGCGCAAAATTCTAGCATGGGAAGTTAGTGAAATTCTTGACAAGAGCATGTCATGACTGTGAGAGAGATATTTATAACGTTATGCGTTCATCTGCGAGCAGGACCACAATGCAGAAGAGAGATCTCACTCATAAATTACACCCTGGCTACACTCTGTAGATCCCATGCTTGTAAATCTGCATGTTTAAGGTATTCACACGGGTGAAATGAACGTAAATCCGGACGAGATTCCGATCGGCATTCACGTAATTTTGATGCCAACTCTCCTCCTCCTTCTCCCCAAATGCCTGGTTTTTATTCTCAAAGATATCCACTGTAGTCCTACATAATAATACAATTTATATCTCAGGATACCGACCTTTTTTTTCAGACCTTGCAGCTAAGCATGACATCAAAAAAACCCTTATTAGAGAAATGTTGCACAGCAAACCATGAAGTTTGTTCAGTTAAAAGGCGGTTTTTAAGGGAAACGCTGCATAAATTCATAATTAAAGGTGAACTGACAGTGTTTTGTAACACCCCATGATATTCGGACTGTAGAAAGAATGATTATAATTAAAACTATGAGTTCATTTCTTTTCTTTTTAAAAAATTTATTAAAAGTGTTTTATAACAGATTGAAGTTTGTGTGTTTTGGGCCTGTGCAGAGAGGCTACAAGGGGGAAAATTCTAGTATGGAGAGTTTGTTCCAGCATATGCAGTGGGGAAGCTACCTGCATGTAGGCTATACAGCCAATAGGGCATTTAGCATGTTTTGGTGCAAGTGGCATGCCATACGCACTGTCCCGGATGTAAATTTTGACAGTGTGAGGACTTTTGAGGACCTATTTTAGGGTCAATTTGATAATTGTTATTACAAAAACAATTGTTGGAAAAATTAGAAAAAAAATGGACATGTGCAAATAGACGTTGTTCATGTATAGGAAAATTTTCAGAGAAATCGGTTGCAAGAAATTTACCCTGTCAGTTCACCTGTAAATTGAACAAATTGTTTAATATTTGAGCAATTGTGGTATTTTTCTGTAATGGCAAGACACATGCAATAATGTCATAATCCAATCTAATTATATATTTTGTACATTTTCTCTAAATGACTTGTTACACCTTCTCTACCTTTTGTTATGTATATTAAGTTTTGTAATGCTGGAGTGATTTTACCAACAAACTATATTAAAAAGCTGTGATGCCAATTAATGTTGGCAAATGCTTTAAATATATTGTCAAGATAACCAAATATGATTATGAAAATCATAAATCAGTTGTCAGTCAGATGACTGCACCAACTTTCATGTGCACATACATGATAGGTTGGTCGTTAAACTTTGGTCGTTTTTCAGCCTCGTTTCTTCTCATTTTGTTACATGGGGCGTTAAATGTCAACTGCAAGTTGGCTGCAGTTTTCGAAATGGAAGAACAAGCTGTTGCATGTATATTTTCAATGGAAAAGAATGTGTAAAAACTTCAATATGGAGGTGGTGTTTGGAGTAGAGGAAGGTTGTGTGTATTTTGCTCTCAAAGCTCGTTCAAAGGCGTTAAGTCCATGTCACCTGTACATATTCCTGTTCAATCTGAAGAATGAAAGCCTGACTTTCTAGTCAGTGCATTTTCTGAAAGGTATTTATGCAGCACAATTCGGTCATCGCCCTCAGTGCATGCAAAATATTTGTATACCATATATAAATACAAATTGAATCCACGGTGTCTATTTATTTCACGGTCAATAGATGTATCTTTTATTAATTTCAAAGTATTTGTAATGTAAATTTTTAATTTTATGTACATACTAAATAATAGAAATATAATCGTGTGCTGATTGAAATTAAATTTAATCCTGCAGTTTGCAACTTCAACAATGCTAATTGACAAAACATTTGTTTTCAGTTCACTTTCAAGATGACAATGTTGAATATCATATTATATTAAAAATTGCCAACTTTGTATTCATTTGCTTCGTGCCATAATCAAAACATTAATTTATTTACGTATCTATCGCCAGCATTTTTCAGCTGAATATTGGACTTTTTTACATTACAATAAGACAAAAACCTCCCCTTTTGCCTTGGTCGTCCCATATGGATATTTATTTATTTATTGGAGAGGAAAAGGAAAAGTGGGATGGTCTGAACAGTGTTCACATGGCCAACCAAAATGCCAAACTGATGAATTGCTCACACTTAATTGGTTTTCTTTTAAATTCTCTTCTGCCCTCGGAGAGAAGCGCGCATGCGTGAAAGTCAGAAAACAGTTTCAATTGTTCAAGGATTGTTTGTTGTTGCACACGCATTTTATTTCCTCATGTCCTCTTCCCATGAATGTGCACAGCGGAAATATACAAAATGTGATCCGGTTCAAGGGAAATGTGGTTTTTCTATGTCCATTCACAAAAATTATGCCTCATTTTTCATAACATATTTTGCAGTTATAGATATGCGAAATTCCCCAATAGTTATGCATATTAGCATAGAATTGGTTGATCAAACACAAGAAAGGACTTGGGAATGGTGGAGGAACCTGCTTTAATTACTACACCTTCCCAACCAGTTTCAAGTCCCTTGTGATTGATAAAGCTATATGTTTAAGTTACATGTGTAAAGTTTGGTGATACAATCAAACTTGTGAAGTGTGGGACAGTTATTGTAAAACACTTGATGAGATTTTCATGATAAAGTTTTGGAGTGGGTCGCTTTTTATCGGGTCACCTATGACGTCACGATTTCAATGATTTTATCGAGGCGGAGATGGGCAGTGTATACTGTAGTTGGAAATTACAGTGTTGCCTCACACCGAGATAAGATGGGTCAAAAGTAATGATTGGGTTTGTGATATAGGTCCTTGCATTTTCTGTGGCAAAGAAATCTGAATTACCTTCTGTGAGTGCTCATGATTCAGTTTTCTTTTATTTCTACTCTATTGTGCATGCTTTTTTATACTGTGCTGCTTGAAAATGTTTTCACTTTTTATGCATAGTGAAGTTGTTCAAAAAATAACTCCAACTGTCCCAGGGAAAATATGTCCAGTGTGTCATTCATCACAACCAAATCTATACTATTTCAAAATATTTACTGTGAACAATAATTTTCTAGTGAAGGAGTTAAAATATTTGATGACATGACAGTCACAGTGTAATTATTGACGAGGAGTAGGGAGGTGTAAGAAACGATTTAGTGGGTTTTTGTTCAACACCCATCACAGTGGACTGTATTGCTTGTTCACCTTGTCAGTTTTGACTATTCAGCTGAAAAGAATGTCTCAACGACGAGTCACTTTTCTTGGGAAGTTTTCTGACATGCTTATGGTCGACTGTATAGGAATTCTCATGCAGAGGCTCACAATGCTCGAGTTTGACAGGGGTCACTCGGTTTTGCTGTGCTTCAACTCTGCCAAAAAGCTTACTTGCTAGAAAAAAGACTAGCTGTGGTCTAGCTCGTAGACAAGGCAACGTTGAGTCACTTTACTCATTTTGCAAAGTCATGGCATATGTCCCTTTGGCAATACGTCGTTCACTAATCGCCTCCATTTCGCCCTCATCTCCAACTTGCCTATCTCGACCTGCAATCCTTGACAACTTTCTTCTTCTTCTTCTCTTCCACCTCCTCAACCTCCTTCTACAAAGTATTTTCCTCCTTTTCCACTTGGCCAAAATCTCATTGCGACACCGTGCAACAAGCAACATGTCGCTCTGAATATTGAATCGCATACAGTACATTTGTCACGTATGCACATGTGTCACCTATGCAACAAGCATGTTTACTTGACATTCATCACAAGTAAAAGCAGAACTGCTCAAATGTTGAATTTCCAGTTAATAAGTAAGTGCTTCATAAGCAGTTTGCAGTTTGCGTAGGAGATCAACCCTTCGCTAACTCCATATGATTTTTGCATCTTCAGCTGCTTCAAAGTTCATGCAAACCTAATAATTTGTGTACATTTACATATGCGGCAGTGTCTGAAAAATTTCGTTGCATTTACATCATTTCTAGACGTTGCAATGCTGTACAATTGTGGCCAAAAGTATTGCCGCTTATTGTGTGACAATACTTTTGGCTAGGGTTGTGCATACTGTATATGATTGAAGTGGTTAATAGTACAATTGTCACCTATATGTTACCTTCTTAAGTTTACAACATTCTAAGATGTCCAATTGTTAGTTCAAAAATGAACACCACACATGTTTTTGTAGCATTAGTGGCCATCTTGAGAAAATAGTACATGTTATTCATGTGACACTTCTTGGTATTGAACTTCTCCAACAACTCTTAGTACTGCTCTTTATATATATATGTGTGTGTCCCTGCCCTTCTCCCATTTTCCTAGCAATTTCAGAGCGTGACATCGTTTTTGCACGCTCCCTGATAGCTTCTTAATTCTCACGCGTTCTCAGCTTTAACACGTACATTCCGGTCTCTTTGTGCTGTGGTTGGGGCGTGCTTTTTTAATTTTTGCTGGATGAATTTTCTCATTCTGGGTGCATTGTGTGCCGTGTCGATTGTTGCTTTTCTCAGTGTTCTTTCTCGCTTTGTCACCTCCTGTCGCCGCTTTGCATCGCGCCATGATCCGCAATATTTTCCATCGTTTTCCAAGTATACTTACATGTATGGCTGCTTTGGATAAGACGATAATTGGTGGCCGCAGATTATAACAATTTAGCGTTGAGCGCAGCTGCGTGTTTATTGTACAAGTCCCAATCGCTTTTGTCGTTGCTGTTTTTTTCTCCTTTGCCTATTTAATAGCTTGAATGCGGTACGAAAGCGACGATGCGTGACGTCATTGTGTCGAAAAACGCTCGCCAAATCGCGTTTGAAATTCCCGCTTTTATCAAGTACCCAACCAAGCACACCAAACACTTTTTCATCTTCTGTTTGCATTTATTATCAAAGAAAGTCCTTAAAATTATATACTTCGTACGATTATCTCTCTTCTGCAACATTACTTCAGGCCTGCTCATAACAGGCAGGTCTGTAAACATGAATATACATGCAAAAATATAGCAATCTTGTGTGATGTGAAAATATGTATAGGTATAATATCAGTTGCAAAAAGTTTTCTTCAGTCACAATTATGCAGCTGATCTGTTCATATAGAACAATATCTGCAGATTGTCTGCTGAATGCTTTCAAGTGCATGCCAGTTGCAGATGCAGGAAGTATGCTAAGAAACTCCTGCAATGCAAAATGAGGAAGTTTTCTAAGGATCCACTTGCATTATCTTACATTCTTTAGTGAAACGTTTGAAGATCTTATGTCCACCTTGGTAGGTGTGCCACTTGCAGGGCTGCAGCATACAGCAGCATCCCTGTATCACTTGCAGAAATCATTAGAGCTGCAGCATTCGTGCAAATAGGATGAAAGTGAATCCTTGCAAGACTTCTAACATACTTCAGCAAAATTATTACATATACAGACTTGCTGAATTGCAGGTTTTCTGAATGCATGCTGCTATTCCATATGATTTTACAAATGCAGATTGTCTGCAGGAATGATGTAAGTGGAATATATCAAAGTTTCTGCAGCCGTATTGCAGGATCAAAAAAATTATAATTTTCATTGTTAGCAAATTCAGTTTATATTTTTTCATAACTATTGTATATCCAATAGAAAACATATTTATCAGCTGCTGTCTCAGTATAAGTTGGACTTAACTGCAATACAAGTAGAATTGTCCATTCTAAGCACAATTGACGATTTACACTAATTTACACTGTGCGATGGCGCCCTCTATTGGTAGCAAGTTTACATCCAAGTTGGGTACCTATTTAAAATTTGTTCCTTTGTTTCTGTGACATTGGACGGATCCCAGCAATGTTTGCATGGGAGTACATTGTGTAAGAAGTCACTAAATTGCAGTTCCATCTGGCACCAATGGAGGGCGCTGTATGCATACTGCACATAGCTGTATACATGCTCGTTAGGAACTTTCGGATTGGGAGACAGATTTAGCATAAATTTCAAGAATTTTAGACAAAGTTATCCGAAAATCGGGCTTATTTTCTTACGAGTTATTACAGGGTGTTGCTGAAATGTTTTCCACTACAAAAATTATGTTACTTTTTTTGCACGCATTGTGCGCTTGACAAATTTCCATTGGGGAAAAAATGTGTGAAAAACTTTTTTCTGCCGAAAAGTTCATGCTGATATTTTTTTATCTTTTGTCATTTGCAGTTAGTTACCTTTTAGCGTGCTCATGCACGGTGGGAAAATTTAGTACGCATCTGTTTGCTCATTTCTGAGAGAGGTATAAAGGGTGAAAAATGTTATTTCTTTTGGTTTTAGTCCGAGTTTTTCCTATAATGTCTTCCTTGTTTTTGCTCTAATGTCGGAATGAAAGCCTGCATGCTGGACCCTCTTTGCTCGCTCAAGCCATAAGTTTCTTTGATGGAAACCACTCGTATGTTTAATTGGACGTGACAAATAGTTGTGACTTAATTTGTAAAGATAAGACAATATAGTTTTTGTTTTGCGATGTTTTGAAAATCTGCAATTGGCTGTCTCTTTCATACATATTGCATGCTTCATCGTTATTTGATCCTTTGCTAAAAAATAAAATATTGAGACGAAGGTATTAAATTAAATTTTACCAGCTTATTTCTCCCTAGACTGTCATTTAGAAACTCTCACACACATACCTTTTAATAAGACCAGCCGAGCATAACATTGAGCAGTTCCTTGGGGCACAAAAATGCGATCAACTTGTGGCCGGTTCTAGATCTATACTTTATACAAATTGTAAACTGCAGTTGCAAGGTCCTATTAACAATTCCCCACTCATTTATATTTTGCGAATGTTTTTTTCCTAAATAAACAGGAAGTCGATTCTCCTGAGGCTAGCACTCAAGTAGGTATACCTTAAAAAATATTGCAGTTCAATTTTTACTTGTAATTTATTTGTTCTTTTTAAATACGAAAATTGAATTTAGCTATTCTGGTCATTTGGATTCATGTGTTAATTATATACCAAACTGGATCATTTGAGCAATATATATATCATGAAATTATATTTAGTCAAACTCACCATTCAAAAGAATTCCATTTGATGTACATAGTAATAAAGTATGTGAGCTATCCGGAAAGTATTAGCCGTTTTTTTATTTAAAAATACAAAGCTGTTGCATTGTCAAATGTTAATTAACAAAATGTTTAAAGTGCATTTTATACATTTTTAAAAAAATATTACCGTATATTTGAAAATGTGCTTTCGCCCTAGAATAAATTACTGCAGTACTCAATTTTTCATAAATTCCTTCATAAATAGCCCTATGTACATAAATGCTTCATTATGAAAAGTGATTTGATAGTTTAACCATACTTGCATGCAACGTCTAAGTCATAATAAGCAACTCGATATTTGCATAAATTTCGATAAACGATTTAATTTCATTGCCAATCACATATAGTAACTATGTGGGTGTCTATCATTGCATGATTTCACCAAACGGCAAGTGTTTCCTGTATATAATGAACAATATTTGAAATTTCTTTTTTTGTGTTGAATCACGAACACCGTGCTTCGTAAGTGCACAGTGTTTAATTGCAGTTCCTACTGTTTTAACCTTTGCAAAAAAGAAGGAATTAAATCGATTACCGGAAATTGGGTGCAACTTGGGAGCGGTCTAATCAATTTGTTTGTTGCGAAATGTGAATTTAAAACTGATTTCCTGTACCTATACATGGGAAAGGCCATATATGTTGTTATTATTCTAAGATTAATGTTCACCAACGTTCACGATACGTATTGAAAATGATACTGTTTTGTACTATTGGGTTAATTAGGTACTGTATATCACGTTGATAGACAAACATAGTGTGTGGGAATTTTGTATGAAACGTGAACAGTTTTTCATCATTCATAACATAGTGTTCATTCAGTTTTTCAATTGAAAGGATGGTCTTAGGAGCAAGTTCATATTTTTATTACAGCATGATAGTTGAGGGGGTGTGTGATACGACCTTATAGTATGTTTACAACCAAAACGGGTAGGAGTTAAGAAACCAATGCATCATCTTATGATCAAGTCAAATTATAATGCATGTTAGGAGAAAAATTAAGTTTTATCTTTGTGGGAAAGATCTATCTATATTCTTTAACTATGCTGTTGTGTGGTACACATATTAACTGAACATTGGCAGAACCGAGTTGCATATGTATGTAAATATTTCATTTATGGGTAATATTTAGCAGATATTACAGAATTGAGGACATGGTTAATGAACGGCCCCAAAAACGTGTTCTGTTTTACAACATCGGTATAATATGGCCAGCAACGCACTTATGTTTGGCTTGTGTACCTATATACAACAGTATATGTTAGCACGATTTTGGGCGGAGAAAATGTTTCACCAAATTGCTGAATGTTTGCAGACTGTGTGCATGACAGATATATAGTCGACCAAAGCTGCCGGAAATAGTTTCTGTGAATCCTGCTTCAGAAAATCGTGATTGAACAGAAACCACTATTGCACGCTCAATGCATTTCCCCCATATGTGATGTGCACATGCAGGGCCAGCTGATCCAAACCTTAAAGTAACACAAGGAGCGTCCATATGTGACGTCATTGCATTGACTCCAATGCAGGGGGATAAGCTTGCTCATGCATGCAGAAATTTTATTTTGGCAAAAAGACTGCTGCAAGTCTGTCTACCTGTGAAACAGACAAATATTATGCAGTATAGATCACTCTGGCATGCAAACTCTAAAGTTGGTGGCTATCAGCATGTTAACTGCACTAAAGTCTGATCAAGCACAAGAATCGACTAAAAGAAGTGGTTTGGAGGAGGTAGTTAAACCAGTTTTTGTGGGTGCGTTAATCTGATATAATTGCCCTTCTGCTATAGAAGAAGGGCACTTTCACCACCCCAATAACCCACCCCAACCACCTGTTTTAGTCGATTCTTGTGCTTGATCATAGTATAGTACGGTGGCCCGTTACCGCCACTGCTAAACAAACTCAAATCAATGTAATTTCTAAATCATTTCAATTTGATTTCAATATCATTTCATTGTGTCATGTAAATTCCAGACTCCTGAAGTAAGAATTTGTCCCAAAGTGAATAGTCATTTGCAACTGGTGATATTAATTTCTGATTGGCTGTCACTCTTTCACCACTTTTACGGCATTACAATCCTCCTGAAAGAAAGTACAGTGGAAACTTTCTAACGGGTCCCCTTATTAAAGTACAGTTTTGACCCCCCCTCCTAGATATTTCCCATGTAAAATTACACACCATATAAGATCACCCCTTATAAGAAGCAGTTTTGTTCTGCCTTCTGCCCCAAGCGATAACATTGCTTTTTATAAGAGCAGCAACATCATCTGTGGATTCTTTGGCTCAAACACATGCTCAAAGAATTGATTGTTTACAGTTATACTATCAAATAAAGCTACATTTTAAGCATTGGGAAATTATACATTGATTACATTTGTTTACAATAAATGTTTCATTAATATGAATCAATAAAGAAGTGAAAGACATTAAAATAACTTTATAACTTGATACTAAAAACATGGGACAAAACTGCCATAGCATAACATGGGAAAGAAAGAGCACCTGGTGTGATAAGATGTTTTTGGTGACGAAATACTATCATCTTGAATTGCAAACGGCTATACAGGGTTCGATGACATCATTTATTGGACGCTCTCCACAAGCAGTCTGAAATTTTGCTTCTTGACGATCAATTGCGGCGAAAACACTATGAGCTCGATCGAGTTGCGTGTATTTTTTTACCTTCTTTCTCTTGTTCAGATCATAGCTTAGCATCTTCGTGCTAGGTAGAGACGGATCTTGAGTGATTTATCCCGCATGCATGTCACGGACTCTTTCAGTATAAATACCCTTAACCATGTCTGCCAATGGGAGTATAACAAAAAAAGTGACAAGATTGTGCTCAGGTTGTTTCAATGTAGGTATCGCTACACATGATCATGCCACATGTAACGACCGAAAACTATAAAAGGTCAACCTAAATTACAATAAGCGGAACACTAATCGTGTATACAGGGGTTAAAATTATATAGTTCCGATGAGAGACCTAAAATGGACTCCGGGTCATTTAGATCTATAACTCTTTGACCTCCCCACCACTCTATATACTATATGTACCTTATACCTACTCCCAAAACATGTCAGAAACATTGTCTGTCAGAAAATTGAATCCTATTTGGAGCACCCAGCATTTATCTGCTGGCTAATCTCTGTAATTGAATGTAAGGATAATAGTAATAATTATTAAGTGCTTTCGGAAATTATGCTCGCATGTGAGGCCCCTAAAATCAGAGATTGGTGAAATAATTTTGCATTGTAGTGGCAAAATTAGGACACGTTTTGCTCCAACTGGATACAAAAAATAATAGGTAAATTACGTTCACTGTTCCCATTGGGATGGATTATAATTTTGAGACATTGTTTCAGCACTGAACTGATCGGGAGGAAAAATATCAAAAAATATGCTGGAAATTGAAATAAGCACTGCCGGTGTTCTGAGAGATGAAACTAAAATTTTTTCTATATCTTGAAGGACCATGCAATCACATGAAACCGGTGAACTTGACCACCCTTACACGATGACCACCTGACAAAGTTGTCCATTTTTTCATGGAACCGAAAGTCCCATAGGATTTACATAGGGGTGACACTCTTTAATCTGCCCACTTGCGTACCTTGAATGTTTACCACATTGTATAGTATGGTGCCATACATTTATAAGGTTTTTAAACCAACCGTTTGTTAACCGATTTCAAAGCTTTTTTTGCCAAGATGCTCAGAATTGTGTTGCCACCATTTCCTAAATTGGAATTACAGTATACAATAATTTCTTTAAACCTCACGGAGTTAGACTTCGAATGGCCTTGATTACCGACATTAAGGTCAAGTGTGACGTCATTAACAGGTGTCCACTGGCGAATGGACCAACTTTGTTCATAGCCATCATCCACATGCAATCACTCTTTTCGCAGCTATTTCCAATCGGGCTATACTTTTGATTCACGCGGCGTGAACATACTTTAACATTTGTTTATGAAGAATGCTGCAAATCAGATTAAGTGTTGAATGAACACTTGATAGGTACTTGTTTTCAGTACACACAGTGATGCAATAATTTCGACTTAGAAACAAATTTAGCTTACAAGCTGCGTTTCGGAGCCCGCGTATAGTGATGCAAACAAAGTTACATACACACCGTGACCGATCATCGACTTTTCATTTCCAATGCTGGACACGATGAACAAAAGATACGTTATATGAATTGTTCATCGCGTCCTCAATGTCAGTGAAATATTAAATTTGAGCTGTCCACGTAGCTTTTCAAAGTGAAAACAATGAAATATCTGAAGCTGCTGGGGGTTCGAGTAAACATGAACAATAGGTGGAGGGGAGTGGGTGTGTCCTCGTCTGATGGCTGTGATCTTCCAAATGAAGGTGTAACAAGAGGAGCTATAAGTTATATAGTGTGTTATGCGATGATGATAATGATAGTAGTCAAATATTTGAGCCATTAATTAAATTTCTTGTCGTCGAGTTCTGGGCTTTTGTTTGAGGCAGGTCGCTATTTCTGAAACATGACAGCCAAGCACGATGAAGGGTCAACATCATGCACAACGGGAAACTGTTCACTTCCTCCTCCTCTTTAAATTTCTTTTTCGTTCGATGCCATTGCCAGTCAACTCTCTGATTAAGAAAATTGATTTGGCAAACAAAAAATTTCAATCCCTCTAAAAAATATGAATTCCAGGCACGTGTTTGTAACCTATCATGTCTCATCTTAGTAACAAGGATGAGCAAGGATTATGTTGTTGATGTTTACAGCAAACACGAGAGGTTAAATAAATAATATTTTGTTGAATACTTTTACCCTATAGAACAGTTTCCAGATTTGTTGTCCCATATGGACCAGGCATCTGATTAAAGTTGCCCTGTATGCATTAAAAGTACAAAAACAGTGGCACATTTCTCTGCCTGAGTTTTTGCAAGTCATTTCCAAAATTTCTTACATGTCCAGGGTGCACCACTATTGTTGCACATTGCAAGTGATGATCCTGATGACCTGGCCATCTACAGTTCAAAAGGAAATGCATTCTTCCCGTTTTAATTGTCTTTTGTTTCATTTTTATATTCAATAGTTTTGAAACTCTATAGATACCTTGCTTCCATAATAACAGCTTCTTTCTTACTCATTTGAGCTCCACCTTCCCAATCACCTCCTCCATATCTAACTTTGCTTCTCTCATCTCCTTGTTAACAACCAACATAGTCGTTTCACGTCTCTGTCCCTCTTCCAACTCTTTACTTTTGCTCCTTCCTGCTCCTCAATCAATTTCCCCTCATAGCCTATCTCCCATTCCAATGACCATGAACTGCTGTGCTCTATCTGACCACTTGCATCTCTTTTCTTCTTTTCTTATTCCAACTTCTCCTATCTTCGAGTTTAATATAATACGCTATGCTAATGTAATATCTTCCCCCCCCCCATTTAGTAAACTCACACTTTTCTATAGTGTAGCTCAGTCTTCAATTCAATTCTCAAAATGCAGGTACAGAAAATATTGCTCAATTAACAGCATGCAGTAATCAATATTATAAAGATGTAGGGTATCGATTTCAGTGTGACTAATTTCTCAAAATGTGTAGAAAAATAAATGAAATTGATTCGACAATGAGTAAAGTTCAACTATAAGTTTTTTAATTGACACTATTCTGACATTTTCATGAAGGACTTTCTTAGTGACATTCGTAAGACTTTCTATGCTGCCATTGACTTTTCTATATGCACTGCATTTCCTCTTATTTATTGACTTAAAATTTATGCATTTCATGTTGTCATTTTCCCCCTAAATTCAGAGCCATACTTCCCTCATGACAAATGATCGTTGTCACAGTTAATATTTAAAAATATTCCGCATGTGATGATACGTACTTACATGTATATGGCCATTTTTATTCTTTGTGCACCTGCAATCTCTAGGTTTTATTGTTTTACCCCAAATTTATCATAGTGGAGGAATTTTGTGCTGCATCTTCCCCATGCAATATATATGTCGTTTTCCGAGTTACAAGTAGGTGGTACCAACTTTCCCCAATAGGTTTTTCATTTAGTTTTTCCTGTTCATGGTAAAAATAGCAGATTTTGCTTCTCTTATATACGTATACCCTATGTAGGGATAAATTGGAGGATAAAGGTCAGGGAACTTGACTTTTCTATGGGAGGAATATATTTTGGAAAATACAGTTGCCTAAGGGAAGCAGAAGTTAGCGGCATTAATGATATCGATTGCCTGTCATCTGCTGCTTCCATGTATTGCCAGAGGTTCTCGTCCAGATGGCGACCCAAGCGTCACGTGAATCATTCATCGATTGCTGTATAAATCCAAGCAACCCAAATGCCCCAGGCTGACTGACCACTTGACAGTCTTTCTGTTTGCTTTTTTCCTCTATTAATCAAGTATTTTGGACGTATGCATGACAGAACTTTTGAAAATTCCCTGTACATGTCCATTCTAACAAATGATCAGGATAAGTGTCTAGAAAGATGTTATAGAAGCAATTGTATATTTGGATCACACACACATTAAATATGCCTGCATGTTCACTCTGCCAGAAGTGCACATAGCAGGATGGTGACTGCACATTTGGGGGTACAAAGATATAAAATAATTAGCAAATGTTGGGAGAAAATGTTATTGCATGCATGATTCTTTCTTTTATGCAGTGGTCATTGACGCAGTGACCAGACTGTATGTTTATATGATTTCTAAAGGGGGAATGCTACTTTGCAACCAGTATATTCCCAGCAAAATGAACAAGCCAACAGCATGCATGCGTGCATCAGGATAAACTGTCATATACTGCTATACCATACATTTGAAAATGTTGAAACATTATTTTATTTGGAGGAATTGAAGCATACATTAGGATGTTTGGGCTAGTTAATTAAAGCAATATGTACTGGAAGTTCCATGTACAAGGGTTCGTTAGAAAAATTCACCTTTGGCATTCAGAAATTGTTCATATATACTTGAAGAGATGACAGGTTCCATCCAATCCAAACAGTAGGACTGGTTGCTCCTCACTGCGGTCATGGTGTCTCAATTGGAGTTGAATAGTTACCATTTAGAACTTTTTTCATGTGTTCAAGCTCTAAAATCTTTAAATAGACAACTATTTAACTCTGACCCTGTAATTGTAACAGCGATCCAGTGTTTTAAGCAGCAACCGGTCCTATTGCTTGGATGGGACCTGCCATCTCCTCAAGAAGTATGAACAATTCCTGAATGCCAATGGTGAATTTTCCTAACGAACCCTTGTACATGAAACTTCCTTATATATTGCTTTAATTAACTAGCCCAAACAAACTTATGTATGTTTTAATTCCTCCAAATAAAACATTGTTCCTACGATTCATTTGAACGGTCTAATATATGCTGCATAGTGAAGATTTTGGAAGGGTGATTGCATAATTGGGTAAATGAATTAGTAAGACCTATTTATAAAAAGGAAGAAAGTACTATATTGTGCAACCTGGGATACGTATGAAACATTTAGTGTAAAAGATAGATGGAGAGGCATATCTGAGGAAGAGGAAGGAAGTATTTGTGCTACCATGCGATACCCGGCTACAGGAGGTGATGATAGCCAATGAGTCGTCGACGCGTGCAACCCTCAATCTCGTAATTGGGAGTTGTGTTGCGTGAATTCTGAGGAAAAAGGTGCACATTCTGTGTACGTATACATGCATGTTAAAAAACCAAACACTTGATGGCGATATGTGCAAAGAATTCAGGAAGCGCATGTCGCAAACCTGGCGCCGCAGACTTCTGAAATTCCTTGTTTACAGCCACTTCTTATAATACTATATTTCTTCTTTTACTTTCACCTGTATATTCCTCGGAGCCGATGCATTCGTACAGACATACATTGCTATACACACCACAAACATACAGCATATACACACGTACACAAGCACCAGGACTGGACTATGTATTCTTCCTGCGTGTTATATTTTATATGCATATCTTACGTTAAAACCTCACGTGTTTCATTCATAAAAATTCACAAAGTAAATTTAAGCTGCAAAATGCAGTACTTTTTGGGAGTCAAGGATAGCTTTCCGTAATTCTTAAAACATTTCTGGTTTTCACTTATATTCAGTTACTTCTGATGTTCTAATTGTTACACCCAGCTGTGAACTCAACCACTGTGTTTGCCCCAGCAGACACTTTAAACAATTCACAGCACTAAATACTTTGAACAAGTTCATATATTCGATTGCACAAATGTAGATTAAAGGAATTGTTACAAATAACGTTTTATATTACTTTCGATTATTACAATGTAGAATGCTATAAATATTGAGCATTTAGATAATTGGAGTTAAAAGTGGAACTGCGCAGTAGTGTTCCAGCTCCTTAGTTCCAGTGTCAAGTGTTTCAGTGAAGTATGGTGTTCCAGCAAGAGCCTTACTCTAGTTACTGTGGTTTCAACGAGAGATTGAGCCAGGAGGGCGGAGTCATGTCTGGGCTGACCCATTTCAAAGGGGTGCATGGTTGACATTACCAGTC
>JAQFZQ010001912.1:0-16551 GCA_034696005.1 Glomeris marginata
ATTTCCAAGTGTAAATACGCATATGTATCCTTCATCAGGGCGAAAACGCTCTCCTATTTTTAGTTCCAGTGGCGCTGGAAAACTTTGCACGTTCCCTATAACTAGCAGATTGATTGTTTGAAAACAATCATCCGTGTATCCTCAGAATGTTTATAAATGCCAAGGTTTCCAGCTGTGGCGAGCTGGAGAGAATAGCAGGGGGATGATCGCCGTGAACAAGAATAGCCAAGTACTGCAACTTTTCGAACGGAAGCCGCGACGGAGGCTGTTCCATCAACCGTAGCAAGCCCCCGTTACAAACAAATATTGTTTCCCTGCACATTGCATTTCTATAGGGCCAAATTCGGTGTAATTCCAATGTACAACTCTGGCCAAAAGTATTGCCGCATTTTGCTATACTCTAGCACACGATAAGCGACAATACTTTTGGCCACAATTGTACATAATAATTCCTAGAAATGTTCTTTTGGGGTTATGTTTCATGTGTATATGAGTAAAGAAGGAAAAAAACCGAAAAAATAAAGTAGTACAATATTTTTTAAAATGACAAATCATGCACTATATATAACAAAACAACAACAACAAATTCATTGCCGGCTAAATAAAACATTGGAAAAAGATGTTTCGCATATCTTTGTTTTTTCTCGTATTACTGTATTTCTTGGAATAAGTTGGACAAGATCCAACATATTTTATGTAATGATAATTTTATAAAAAGTTAACGCTGGGAAATAAGTCGTAATTTGCAAAACTGGGAATTGGTGCATTTATTTTTTAATATTCTACATTCATTTTTTTTTTCATTTTGTGTATGACTTGGTACAGTGAGAGCCTATAATTAGCATGCAGTGCTATAAGTTTCTTGCCAACTAATGAATATTGACATATTGGCAAGAGAACTGAAAGTGGATCCATGTTGTTAGAAAATAGAGCACTAGACTATTCAGACTGCCAGTAAACTGACTGGCAACACTTGCCACTGACAGAGACATGCTAATTTATTCGCAAAAAATCCTCTAATACATCGCGATTTATCGACGTTCATTGTGAATTTTCAAATACGTAGCCCTTGAGCCACTCGAGTGGCTGAGGCCAAATCATGAAAAGAAAAAAAAATACTGATTACGGAAAGCTTGAATCCTGCTCTTACAAATTCCGTTTTGTTTTTAACTGTGCATATTAGCTGAATGCGCTGCAATTAATTAAATCGCGAAAGTTGGCAAAATATGTCGTGTTTTTGACCTTAGGTGACAGAAATAATATTTTCGCGAAAAGATGCAGCACCTTCGTATCTAATTATTATTTTCAACCGTTTTCCTTTTTCGAGTCCTTCCGTTAACAATTAAATACTCACCATCAGGATGCACAAAAGAAAAACGGTTGAAACTAATCAATAGATATGAAGGTGCTGAATCTTTTAGTGAAAATATTATTTCTGTGCGATTAAAATTACGCCCACGCGAGTTCACCAAAGGCCAAAAACACGACATATTTCGCCAACTTTCGCGATTAAATTGTGGCGGATTCAGCTAATGCACTGTCAAAAACAAAACGGATTTTGAAAGAGCAGGATTTAAAGGTGAACTGACAAGGTTTTTGAACATTCCTTTGGAAAACTCTCATGCAATAATCGCAATATTATTGATCATATACCAACGTTTGAGGTAATTCAAAGCAAAAACGAGTCTGAAATAAATTATCTAAATTCAAAAAAGGGGAGTATATTAGGGAGTATATCTGTCAAAGATATGTGTAGGAGCGTCGTAGCAAACTCGCGTATGGTGAGCCAAGTGCACCAGTAAAAGTTACAATTGAGGCCCCCATACAGGACAGTGTGACGCCAACATTGTGACACCAGCACCAGTGTGACACCAGAGTGCAACAAAACGAAACTATAAAAACAAGATTCTGTTTGCGCGAATCGTTTTTATGACATTGTTTACATAAAGGGGGCACTTTTCAGGGTACGTTACAAAACCGTGTCAGTTCACCTTTAAGCTTCCCGTAAGTATTTTTTTTATTGATTTCTTTCCATGCTTTGGCCTTGAAGTAAGCAATTTTGTAAGACCCGAACGTTCAAAAATTCACAATGTTCCACCGTAAGCAATCCCAGTAACCCCACCTCTCACGATTAATCAGCCCAATCAGGTGAGAAGCTCAACTTTCTATTCCTGCGCATTTTCGATCGAACAGAACGTTATCGAACTTTAATATTGATAACGCCGATTGGACGATCGAAACGACGCCCACCAACATCGAACGACCAACGATAATTCAAACGCAGGTCCCAGTTCAGCGATAGGCCGCCTGAAAGACCAACGGAACGATTGGAAGGCGTGGCCAACGGCGATCGCTGCGCCGCCGCCACCGTCGTTTCCGAGAAACATTCCGCCGATGAAACCGAAAGCGCGGACTTTGAACGAGAAGAGATTTTGAAATCGAGCCGGTCGGAGAGTGTCAAATTTGGTTTGTTGGTAGGATGGTGGACGTCTTCGTAAATAAAACAAAGTGTAAATGAACACCGAACGTCAACTCGGAAAGGGGAGATGGGGTATATAATAAACGAGGGGTTCGAAGAAAGTATAAGAACAACGGAGATGGAAAAAGTAGAACGAACTGGATGGCGGCCATCTTGAAGAGGTTTTGCATCTGGTGCGTGTACACAAAAGGGGGTCGTTAATGAAAACGACGTGTCAACGTGAATCATCGTTTCCGTCTTGCGCCGCTCCGACGACAAAATGCTGCAACAAACTTGCCAAAACCGGCGATATATAATTAGAAAGAACGTTAGCTGCGCTTTTTTTGCGCACCAATTATTTATGGACGCGCTTTGATGCGCCCAACAGATCGGCCCTAATAGCTTTTCAGAGGGAGAAAAGATTTACACCAGCCACCGACCAAACAGACGTTAAATACCATGGCCATCGTCCAAATTTCAACCAAAATCTCCTAGCCCCTCCCTCACTTACTATCCTTACATACAGCTATTTTCGACTCCATGTATACTTTTATTTTCCAAAGCAAATCCAAATAAGTTACATTTTTCAATTGCAAAATTGCTGCCATTCTTTGCAGCTTTCCTGTTCAAAATCAGTGCTGTTCAAAACAAAAATAAAAACCACCACATATTACCGGAAGTTCGGTTTACTCTTGGATACTCACAATAAATATATAAATACATTAAAACTGTTTATGGTGGAATCTCAAGTGACAGGAAAAACTTCTACCATAGACAGATTTTCCAGAATTGAGAATAAAAAAAAAAACTTTGTCATGCAGTCTCTGCATTGTCCCAATGAAAAAACTAAGTTTTTTGGGTACTAAGTTTAATGCACAAGTATATAAACTATAGTAAAAGATGCCATTTCGCCTCAATTGACTATTTTCACTAAGCACGACCTCCCATTGGCAAGATGGAGGCTGAAGTGGGGAAGATTATGCAATCCGATTGGCTGAAAACAAGTTTTCCCACTTAGGACGCCATTTTTCTAACGTTTTTTCAGCCAATGACAGAACAATGAAAATGGTCAATTCGTGCCATTTCAAAAAAATACCAGCTGGAGAAATAAAATAAAATTGTCACCAGCCAGGATCGAACCAGGGACCTCACGCAAACAAACAAACAAACACACAAACACCATGCACGACGAACGTAAATAAACTTACTAAAAAAATAATCACATTTTCCACAATATATATAGAGAGGTTTCACTGTATAAATTAAAATGTACTGGATCAGTATCAAAATTCTGCAAATATTTTAAAATTGTTGAATCGTTTTTCGATTCTGTGCTTCTATTCAGTAATAAATTGCAATATCCAGGTTTTGAAATATATAGACATTGCAAATATTTGAGCTTCAAACACATCTAATTAGTAGCCTATATTATTTTATACCTACATTTTATAGCTCTGTTGTAATTGTTTCAATGACGTAATAATTTTGCAAATATAATATATTTAGTCAAAATGTTATTTAAGTCATTTTTCGATGTTGTACTTCTATTTAATTTATAACAAACTTCACCGTTCAAACTATCTTAATCATTATAGGCCCCAATTATAGACTATAAACAGTGACAATTTAAATTGAAGCTTCAAATGCATTTAATGACCTATATACATAGCTACTATGTAGTAATAATTAACTGCTCAATTAAACTGTTACTCAACCTTTGCACTTTATGTTTATTTATTCAAGGAATAGGACCTACTAATAGCACTCTTGTTTATAGTGGTTAATTTATTCACCGTTGAAACAAACCTCATGTGACGTCATAATAATAGAAATTGCTACTGCAGTTTGAAACGTGCAATTGGAAACGAATTCAATGAATGGACGGGTGAATAGGAAGGCGTTTATGCGTTGCCAATGTTCATGGTGGTACTGTATATATAGGGGGTGGTAAGGGAAGAAGGAAGAGTGGGAGTTTGAGGGACTAAATATAATTAATTAGCCCTGTTGCCGAGACTGGCGGGGGCAAACCGGGCGTCCAATCAGCCGTCTCCAAAATGAGCTGCAACAAGTGAAGAACCAGTGCCAAGACGTCACTTGCCACAAACCATGATCACCATGCTATCATGAAGACGAGGTGCTCTTCTTCTTCTTTCCAATTGCACCACCAGAACAAGGACCAGGCGGCCATGACGGCAGTCAGTATGGATAATAATGAACGCACTGACTCAACTAATCTTCATGAACACCATTACAAGAGGTTCACTGTGAGCCACTTGCTGGACCTGGAGAATGTGTTGCCCTTACCTTTGACCAGAAACTACCTTCATTTCCCTCAACATAATAATCATGGAGGCAACGTGGTGGTGGACAACAACTCGGACCGCAGTGAAGAAGGTCCTTGTATTTCTTTATATTCCTAATTAATTAAATTTACAAAAATATTAGGGTTAAAGGCTAAACTTATAAGTACAAAAAAATATTAACAAATCATTAAATTATATAGTGCAACTTTTTATAGTAGCCGAATTTAAGCAGAACAAATTCTCTAATTATTATTGTTTTCAACAATTAAAATTGTAATTTATTGTTGCATTTTGTTTGTTTGTTTAATTATTTATTTATTTGTAAATGCAACAAGTGTCATCATAATTTATAATTATGGTTTATATGTGGTTTATATATGTCAAAAGATAAACGGGAATTTATTATATAGATTTATGTTACCATTTTATAAAGTTCCATATAAACCAGATTTTGCAGAAATTTAAAAATATTAAATTACATTGCAATTTAATTTATAATAATAAAAAAATATAAACTCTGTTACCAAGAGGGATTCACACTTTGCCTGAACATGATATAACGTATATTAATTGATCTAATTATCCCAAAATCAAGATGATCGATTGCATCAAAAGGCCTGGAAAGTTGAAAGTAGTTCAAAAAATTCTAGTGTCACGAAATTTAATTAATATTAATTTTCATAGTTATATACAAAATCAGCTCAAAACCATCTGTCTTAACTTAATTATACCGTATTTGGTTTTACTACATAAATTACCAAGATATTACTAAAAGAAAAAACATTTTGGCAATAATAAAATAATAAAGTTGTTTTTAAACATTTTAAAAGTGAAATCAATCTTGAAGATCAAATTCTGCGATTGGTCTCTGCTTTCCTAGAATGGTAACATGGGACCCCGATTGTGTTACATTTGGTACCAATTTAGGGGCCGATTTGTCAACAAAGGGGAGGGAGGAGGGCAAAAGGGGCACTTTTATCCTTGTACAGTAAAATTAAATCGGTCCCTTTCACATGTATAGACGAAGACTCATCACAAACAAGGGCCACAGATGATGACCCCTGCGAACTGTTGGAAGGGGAAAGGTCAAGCGCCCTTAACAACTGCTCACCAGAGGGCGCTGATGGACGGAGCAGCAAGAAACCCCGCAGGAACAGGACAACTTTCACCAGCAATCAGCTGTCAGCACTGGAAAAGGTGTTCGAAAGGACACATTATCCTGATGCTTTCCTCAGGGAGGACCTTGCCAGGAGGGTCAACCTCAGTGAGGCTAGAGTACAGGTATAAAATGTCTCATCTTCACACCTTCGCATTCACACCCCTGATCCTTATTTCTTCCTCTTTAAAAGCAACAGTAATTGGACCTTCTACTTATTATACCATATTATAAGGAAAATGTAATTGAAAATGGTTATACATTCTCATAAATAGGTGGTTAAACACTTAAAGAAGCAAATGAATAAATTTACACCTTTAAGATATTTTAAAGTACATTATTATAGCAAAAAACATTTGCAAACGTTGGTTTTATAATTAAGCTATAATATGATTGGCTGAGCGATCCACCTATCGCCATCAAGGTGTTACATCATCCAAAGGTGTAAATGCAGTGAAACCTGTCTATGATGGAAAATTTGACTTATTCTTGGACATCATGATTTAATATTTTAAAAACTCTATATCCACAAGATTCCTGGCGCTAGTTCTCAGAAGTGTCGTGTGGTGGTGCATGCACTTTTTGCACCGCTTTTTGCTATAGCAACGCAGCACCGCAATGGCCGCAGTAGCACTAATAGCAATGCGCTCTGACCACAGCGCCACCACACGGAAAAATCCATGAAATGTAATTTATCCCTACATGCCTTATTTTCTGTAAATTTAAAATTATTTTCTGGGACATTTTCCCACAAAATATCCTTTTTGAGATAGTGTACTAAAGTCACGTGTTAGTTTGAGACCCTTTGTGGCGGTGTTCCAGAAGTGTTGCCTCATCAGCGAGCTTTGTCCAATTTCAAGTTGGCAGGAGACGTTTGATAACACGGTTTTTAGGCATCAGGCAACACTATATGGGGAAAGTGGAACTGAAAGCCGAGATGTTCATTGGGGTAAAAAATGGCTGCTGTCACTGTCATCCTGCTGTCACTGCACAACACTGATGGCAACTGCAACCGGGATCCGATTCTCGTTTTTACTGGCACTGGGCCCTTTGGATCCCCCATTGGCCCTTTCGCAACGTCAACTCTTTGCCATGTCTGCCATGCACAAGTGCCATGCCACTCATTAACCCAAACTTCTAAATTCGTTCTTGTCATGCAGACAACTTTTTTCCACCATCTTTTTCCTCCTCCCAACCAATATACATGGTGCAGAAGACGGGTGAAGGATCTGGGCAACCCGATCTCCCTTATCTCAATTCACTTTTGCCGAATATACCGCCGTGTCAAAGGTCACCGAACGGTCCTTCGACCCAAGACTTGACCCCAAAAAAACTACATACACTCTTCTTTCCAGGTCTGGTTTCAAAATCGTCGTGCCAAGTTCCGTCGAAACGAGCGCAGCCTTCTGGCCCAAAGGTCCCAGTTCCTCAGACCTTCCTCGGACCTTCAGCATCAGCAGACCAATTCCTCATCATCGTCGTCGTCTTCACCTTCCTCCTCTTCACCATCTTCCTACGTTGACCATCACGTTCACCACCATCAACAACAACAGCAACAGCAGCAGCAACAACAACAGCAACAACAGCAAGAGTGCCAGTGGAAACAGACAACCAATGGGTACGTGGCCCATGGCCAGCCTCAGGTTCAACTTCCTTTCGTGGAGCAGAACTACGCCAGTCTTGCGAGCCTGCGGATGAGGGCTCAGCACTTTGCGGCTGCTGCCGCAGCCGCAGCAGCAGCGGTGTCGCTGCCAACATCTCAACACCATCCTCAACCTCAAACTGGTTCCTTCTGATCTCCATATAGTTGTTCCCATGCATCCAAAAAAGCCAATTTCACACTTGCCCATACGATATAGGACCTCTTGTTTCACCGTAACGTACGGCTTGGTGTTTGTTCCAGCTCTTGCGAACCGCATTGTGAAAGTGTAGCCAAAATTCGCGTAAAATGGCAACTAGATGGCGCTAGTAGGCCCCACAAATATCCCTGAACGTAGCAGTTACTACATACGATGCGAAGCCATTAGTGGTTTTTCATTTCGATTAAAATAAATGCTGGTTGATATTTGCATGTGTAGAAATAATAAAGTAGTATAACAAATGAGGGTACTATTAATTAAAGTATAGCAATAATAATTAATCTTTGAAGTGCATACTTAATTTCCCTACAAAAAAAAAGTGTCCTTGAACGAAAACAGTCTACTGTAATTAAATGACATTCCTGCTCAGAATGGCTGCAGCGATGCAGAAACTTGATCTGCCATGCATACACAGTGCAGTGATCTGAATGTAATATTTTGTGGAGTAAACCAGCGCCATCTTGAGTCCGACTTTGGAATATCAGAAGAGTATGAATATTATGCATAACACAATTGTTTTTACTTAGAATTCGTAATGCAATATTGAAAGTAAATTGTTTCAAATTATAGGCCTATCGTGTGAACGCCAGTGTGAATTTGGTTTTAAAGACGACCTCTTTCGGCCAGTTTGGCAAATAAGAGAGACCGTATATGTGTACATAGAGTTAATTATTAAATACTAATTTGAAATTTCTGTTTAATTATATAGTATATCCTAATTAATGCAAGAACATTGTCTTCCAAACCTTATGTCCCTATTACTTTTGTATTCCCATGCATTGTGTCACTTATATTACCCATTGGGTGTAAATGTGTTTGAAGAAAAAAGGAGTGATTTTGCACCTGTTTACATGATCTGAAGGTGTAAAACTTTTGTTATATAACAAGTTATGCAAGGTGTAATTACCTATTCTTATATTTTTATCAGTGTAGACACTTATATGAGGTGTTGTGAGTACACCATCACTTTTACACCTCCCTGACCACATACTTTTAATCCCCACACCCCTAAAACAAATATATAGTCACCGTTTTACACCTTTATAAGGTGCACAATCACTCCATTTTTATACTAAGAACTAAAAGTGATCCACAAGTGAGTTGTATTCCCGTTGGTGGCGCCACGTTCGTAACTTATAAATACTAAATAGGCTTAAAGAGAAGGCCGCCATTACGGTGCTGCGAAACAACAGCGTTCGACGGTGGCGCCACCATGCGGCGTTCGTTGTAAACGTGGATTGAGTGATGAGCACTTTGACGAAACGTTTTCGTTGCACAGTTACTTTATAGAAGTTTGTAACCAGATGTGGAGTGCATTAAAGAGCTGGCTGTTTACTCTTGAAATGTTAGGTTTTTGGGAAAATACGCATTAGCGTGTTGTGTGAGGGAGGAGGAGGAGGAGGAAGTGGGAGGGGCTAAATCACTGATTTACTGGTCTTGCCTCACTTAAGAGTAACTGCACCAGGATATGGAGTGACATTTTGTGGTTGCTCAATGGCGCCCAACTGTCCCATGTCCTGTCCAATAATACTACACTGCAACCAAAGTGCATCTCTCTTAACACTCTGTTGAAATAATTCCGCCATTTTTTTCCCTCTTTGTAATTAATCGTTTGGAGGGGGAGCTCTATAGAGATGAGAGGCAGACTTAGGATGGGACGAGAGAGAAAAGTTGGAGCTAATTTCGCGAGTTGTCGCTTCTATTAGCACTCCAGCTCCTCCATCCATCCATCCCAGGGGTGTACTTTGCAAAAACTCCCAGTGATTTAGTGTGTGCAGGTGGAGTGCAGGCCGAAAGTTTACTTAGGACTTTCACACACTGTCCATCCATCTATCTAGTCGGCACTTGCATGCATGCATATACACACACACACTACAAAAATGTATATTTAAAACTGGACTAATTTATATGGAGCAAAGGTGTATTCAAATACATGCCTATATATATTTTCCACCATGCACTTCTTCCCTTTTCTGCAAAATAAGAGCACTAATTCACAGTCAAGTTTGGTCAACTTCGTTCACATTTTGTCAGTGAAAATAAGCTATGTAGCCTATATGGTAAATCACTATAAAGTGGAATCTGCACAAATAAATTGAAATTAATTCAAACAGATTACAATGTCAATTTCTTTTTACCCTGAACGTTATTAACTTTTCCTCTTTGGTTCACATCTATCTATTTTCATACTACTGTCAGATGTAAATTAACCAATACACCTATATGGTAAAATAAGCATTATTGATTAGTTATAGGCAGTTTATAAATAATATCTATTGTAATATGCCTAAGAAGGAAAACCAAAGGTGTCAACTTCGGTGTAGACAGGGAAATATCACTCATATTTTTACCATTGACAGGTTCAACAATGTAACTGCTAAAATTGAAATCATAAAAAGTATGAACCAATATTCATTACCTATATGCAATATAGGTGGCGCTCTACAGCACCAAATCGGAAGTTACATACATATGGGCGTTTGTATAATTAAAATTGTTAATTTCCAACGAACATATGAAGAATTGCACACAATTCAGTGTATGCAAAGTTTAAAATATGAATTACTTGAGTAAAATAACAATTAGTTGTCAAAAGCGCAAACTTTGTGCATGCACACCTACTCCCCAAAAACGTTCCATTTTTCGATCATTTTTATTTCAAATTGCTGAAATTACTAACAACTGTACCTTAAAACCATTGTTGTATTATCTCCATTTTGTTTCTTCATCACCGGACGTACAGGATCCATCGCCGTTTCCTCAGTTATTACTTAAAAAACGAGCTTGAAAATAAACAACTGATGGACGCTTCTTCAGCGATCTGTAACGTACTGTATGTGATGAGTCATCACTAACGTATTTGGGGCCTCCACTGCTAGGTGGCGTGGCTTGTTTAGTGTCGATCGCCTTGAATGGCACGCCACCTAGCAGTAGATGCCCCAAACACTTCCGTGATGACTCATCACAGATACGGCGGCCGGCTGGAATGGTCAAAGGCGCAAGGCGGGAAAACTCGATGACGATCGCGGGATGATGATAAGGGAAGGGTTCGCTAGGTGGCAGCACAATACCAAAGGCCTTGACCTGATTCTCTTGCGGAGCGGTTCCGGTGTCATCGTCGGCCAACAGCGGCCGGTTTGGAGGAGGAAGATGGACCTGGACCTTGAGCCGGACATGGATTGCATCGACCCCGGGGTGTACCTGGGTACCCTGACGGCGGCCAGCAACCTGAGCACATTGAAGGCGACCGGCATCAGTCACATTTTGACCGTGGATACGGAGCCCTTGGCCGCTCACGTCACCGACCAAAACACCATTTCCACCCTCTTCATCCAGGTTTCCTGTTGCCCATCTTCCATCCGTGTATATTATTGATATTATTCATTCGTTCGATCGACAACTAATTACTTTATATGTAGGCCGACGATCGAACTCACGTCGATTTGCTGTCCCAATTCGACCGAGCCATCAGCTTCATGACCGAAGCTTGCGCCACTCACAATGGCGCTGTCCTTGTCCATTGGTAACATTCTTCCATTCCATCAGATTCCATCCAGCTGATGCACTTACCCAATTCAGCCTTATATTCTGTTATTTTAAAAAATATGGAAAATAATTTTTTCACAAGTGGTCTAATACTTATATCTGTTATATATGTCTATATAACATGTACATTCCATGATCATCAGTTTGATTTTATATGGCAGCTTCTTCGGGGTGTCCAGGAGCGCCACTCTGGTCATCGCGTACCTGATGCAAAAGCACCAACTCTCCGTTCACGAAGCCGTTGCTAAAGTCAAAGAAAAACGACCGGTCATCGGGTGAGGAACAAAAATCACATACACCATCGTTTCAATCAGAAACATACACTGCTCAACATATTTTACATCCTTTTCCAGACCGAATCCTGGTTTTCTGGCTCAGCTGCAGCTTTTCGAGAAGATGGGTTGCCGCTTGGCCACCGATAACCCGCAATACAAGTTGTTCAAGCTGGAAAATTTTGTCGCTGTGCTCAAAAAAGGCAAGTTTCCTGTACTTCGTTTGTCTTTCTCTCACTCACTTACATTGAATATCTTTCATTAATGCCAGGTCGGAATTTTGAAAGCATCAGCCACGTGTTGGCGCTGGACCCCGGTGTCCCCGACGGCAACGTGAACGTGGAAGTCGCGGGAACCGTGTACCGCTGCAAAACATGCCGGTAAGTTATATAATTACTTTGGTGTCTTCATGTCTCGTAAACTTAACTTTTAACCGCTTCTCGCAGACGGGTCCTCTTCACCAACCGCAACCTTCTTTCGCACACCGTGGGACAGAAGCCGTCTTGGTTGGACTCCACTTGGCAGGTCGGCGAAGAGTTGCAGACCGGTCCTTGCACTCTTGGGATCTTTGTTGAGCCTGTGGAGTGGATGGCCGACATGGTCAGAAACATGCAGGGCAAGGTGAGCTTTTCGGAGTTGTGCAGCAGCTGTACTACAGCAGTTGGCCAACTAAAGAATTAATTACAGGCAGTTGTATTTATACTAAATCCAGAGAATACCTGGAAAACAGGCTCTAATGCAATGCAGTAACAATAGAATTGGGTAACAACAAGAGTCCTTCTGTTTTAAGTTAGTTGTGGGCCATCACCAAGGGTTCTCTGTTGCCACGCGGTTTTATTCGCTGGCCAGGGTTGACCCTGGTGTGTTTGCATCTCATTCTGAGAGCTTCTTTAACCATTGTTTTTGTTTTAGTTCTCGTGCCCCAAATGTGACAGCAAGGTGGGCAGTTTTAACTGGCTCGGTAAGTGACGCACACTCGAGATGGCGGACGGAGCGATTCGCTATTCAACGGTTTCCATTTCCAGGGATACATTGCGGATGTGGAGCCAAAGTAGTTCCCGGGTTCCACGTGGCTTCTAGCAAAGTAGATGAGGATAGAGTAAACGAAACCTCACCGGATTAAAAATCCACCTCGCTAAACCAAGGCTAAACGCTACTGTCGGTGTTCGCGCGACATCTAGTCAGAATGTAGCAGATGGCGAGTCGCATGATGCAGCATTCCTTATTGTTGTACAGCACAGAAATACTCATTTTTCCGTTTACAACGACCATTTTACTCGGTACGTTTCGTGTAGCCGCTAAGTCATTGCGTTGCGCCAAGATGTGCCCGTCACCGTTGTAAAAAATGTCTTATTAAAATGTCTCGCCATTTCTTTCGTATCGGTGTTTTAAATTTATTTCCTCGCAAGCGTCAATATTACGCAATTTACAACTGGATATAATTTAAATAGCATCAACGTTGCTGCAACAACTACCAGTACGTGAACGGTGACTTTTGGAACTTCAACCAAAAACATTGCCAGGCCCCTAATAAGATTTTCTCAACTAATTCGGTTACCCAGCGCGAAGGGTATATCTAGTCTACATGATGGTGGTGGCCATCGGGTGTTGAAGGATGCTGCAATCTCGCAAATGCGCAGATTATAGAGTTCAAATCTTCTAAAGATGGCCTCGGGATTACGCCGAGAAGCAGAGCCAGTTTCGCGGCGAGGTTCGTTGTCCGGTTGGCGTTCACGGCTTCCTTTTCCTCATCCGGCATCATCTGCCAAAAGCAGGCAAATGTACAGTTCAACCATATCTTGTCTATTTTAGTGTCAACACTAATAGAATTATCCTACATGGAACCAGTTAAAATTAAAATAAATTTCAAAGTTTCTTAATTAAATTACATACATTTACCAGACTAAAACTTATAAAAAACAATGTTATCCAGCAAACATAAACTGATTTTATGTACTAAAACCTGGCCAAACAAAGACAAACCTTATCACATATATGCTTGAAAATCTTTCCATCCGCACCCACGTAAAACGTCGAGAAGCCATCGTACCAACTGCGAAACAATAATTACAACATTAACACTGTTATAACTACACTTTACCCAAAATCAGAGTACTACAGGGTGTCTACTGAAGTCACATAACACATTCTATGACTTTCCAGGATTGCAAACTTCCATGACCTTTCAACACTAATTTCTCAATCTCATCTGCAACTGCTTTGACAACTTCATCATTTTCTTGCAATAATTTCCGTATTTTAGATATAAGGAAGACCATAGATTTCAATGGAGCAAAGGCCATGGAAATGGTTGATTAAAGTTTTCCATGACCTTCTGGAAAATCAATGACTTTTCTAGGATTTCCAGAAATTTCCATGACGGCAGACACACCCTGCAGTACATTTATTTGTTAATCACCTGGACTCGGCATTCATCATATTCTGCCAATTCTTCACCTGCCACAGTTTAAATATGAAGCGTAAACCCGACACGCCCATGATCCTCCATCGCACTCGCACCGTGCCATCCTCCGGGTGCTTGGTGATCTTCAGGATCTCCAGCTTTACAAATGCGAACCTCAGATGTCCTATTAGTCTCAGCATGGACATCTGACGCACATATGCAGCCAGCCCACTGCAATGACATGAAAAAATTTCAGGAATTATTATTTCAAACAAAAACCTGAAACTTTTGGACCAACTTACTGAGTTGTCACTCCACGGATATTATTCTGGAATATTATATCGTCACTATAGAGTTTGTAGTCTTGAACTTTGGTAAATATCTGTGGAAGCTGGAAAAAGATTCAAACAAAACATTGTACATGGAATTTTGTTTAAAATAGTAGTGAAAAATGAGATTATTTTACATGAAATTACACACCCAATAGCTTAAGTTATTGAAGGCCAGGACCAATTTTTCTTCAGGGACCTTGCCGAAATTAGTGGAGGAAGAAGAGGAAGATGGTGGGTCTTTGGAGAGGATCATGGTCTTCTCGAAGAGGGTCAAAGGTGCGCTGTTTCGATGCCAATCTTGGGACAGCACCAGCATAACTGGGTAGTAATTTTGGCGCACAATTACATCTCTTTGCAGGTCATCTTCAGCCCATCTCATGTTGCCTCTTTTGCCGTGCAGCGCGATTATCTCGTCGTTCACGTTGCAGTTATTATTCGTCAAGCCCACAATTCCACACCTTCTTCTGGCCAATCCACCGACTCCCTTGTACTTGTCATCCGCATCGTCCGACTGCAAAAAAATTACAACTTCATTATATATTTCGTGGAACGCGCGAGGCGCCATTAAAATAATTCGAATTCCGCGTTCTACGTTTACCTCGTCGAACATGAAGGAGAAACCGGTAACCTGTTCTTTAGCCTGTTCCAAACCGTTTCCGACGCATCGAGATCGAAGAGCCAATTTAGCCGGTTGCACGCCGATCTTGAGCGTTCGCATGCACAACGCCATTTTCACGCACTTTCTCCGGCCGGCATCCAACTACGACCGCCGAAGATCCGAAAGCGATCGAACGCCGGGATCACGTGGGAATCTTTGCGTAAAAATAGCCAATACACGCCGCCAGATGGCGCCATCCGTATCAATGCGGCCTTGAACGCGGTATTATTAACCAAGGATTATTAACTACCCACGCAAGTCGGCAGCCCTCGCTAATCAGCATCGCATTCCGCGCATGCGCTGTTCAGTTGACTGCGGTTAACTGGAGCCTACAGGGCTAAACAGCGCATGCGCACGAGATGCTGAGTAGCCATGGGTGCCGACTTGCATGGGTATTTTACAATTTAATAGCGCTAAGTTGGTCACAGCAATAAATTCCCCACTGGTTCCCAACAATGTTTCTCACTTCCTCTACCAGGGGAATTCCGAGGCATTGTGACGTCACGAATCTCAACCGGATGCGCAGTCTGGTATCAAAAGTTTGAAAAAGTAGATTTCACCCAAGGTTGATAACTGTCGATATTAATCAAGAAATCTAATAGCGAAATCTAATAAAGTAATCATGTAACAGAAATTTTGCCATCAACACCGGTGCAGAAAAAAAGTTGCACTTAAGCCACGCCCCTGGAGCGCGATTGGCCATATCCCGGAAGAACACGTCGTCAGCTTTCCGTTTTGTTGCCCGGTTGCTGTAGTAAATTATATTTATTTGTAAAACCAAGTTGGTTAAATTTTATGAAGCCATGGCGCTACATAGCGGATATTCACACGACGTAATGAGAAAATGGCAATCGGGTAAAAGTCATTTGAGCGCTGAAAACCTCATGTATCCGGTATTCGTAATGTGAGTTCATCCGCGAGTTCATCTTCATCAAGAGTAAACGATGACGTCATTCGAATCCGTGATTTTAATTTAAAATGTTTATCGCCCCAGAGACGAAGACGATGTTCAAGAAATAGCCAGTATGCCCGGAGTGTGCAGATACGGAGTTGATCGCCTCATAATTGCATTACGGCCTCTCGTCGACAACGGATTGCAGTCGGTTCTCGTTTTCGGTGTACCCAGCAAGATTCGAAAGGTGCCGCCAGCGCCATTGGCCAGCGCTCGCCGAATTTGAAATTGTAAAATGCTTTATTTCGCATTAGGATGATCGGGGAAGCGGAGCCGACGATGACAGCACACCTACCATACAAGCCATCAAGAAAATCAAGCAATCGTTTCCAAATCTGCTGATTGCGTGCGATGTTTGCCTTTGTGCTTACACAAGCCATGGCCATTGTGGTAATTCAAATACAGTTGGTGCTGTCAATCATGACGTCACACCACAAAATAAATCATTTGTTTAAAGGTGAATTGACACGGTTTTGTAACGTACCCTGAAAAGTGCCCCCCTTTATGTAAACAATGTCATAAAAACGATTGGCTCAAACAGAATCTTGTTTTTATAATTATTTAAAAAGTTACGGCTAGTTTCGTTTTGTTGCACTCTGGTGTCACACTGG